>JAUMJK010001057.1:0-70207 GCA_033558105.1 Coccyzus lansbergi
CCCCCCGTGTCCCCGTCCCCGCGTGCAGGCGCCGCCCAGCCGGGCGCGCTGCGCTTTAGCTGGGCGCGGACTGTTCAACCGCCCCAGTGGGCGCCGCGCCGCGCGGGCGGGAGGCGGCAGCAGCAGCAGCAGCAGAGGCGCCGCCGCGGACAGGAGGCTCGGCGGGAGGCAGGCAAGCGGCGGGGCCCGCAGCGGGAGAAGGCGGCGGGGCGGAAGCGGGGGACGCTGAGGGGAAAGCCGCGGGTGTCGGCGGGGGAAGCGGGGGAGGGGGTTGTTGGTTCCCGCGGCGGGAGCGGCGGCGGCGCTGAGGCGCATGCGCGAGGGGGGGGCGGGAGGGGAGGGGGTAACGGCTGAGGCGAGGGGGGCCGCCTCACATGCCGGCGGGGATCCCCGCCACGGCCACGCCCTCTGCCTCAGCCACGCCCCCCGGGCGCTGCCTCAGCCCTTGTCCTTACAGAATCACGGGATGTTTTGAGTTGGAAGGGACCTCCAAACCCATCCAGTGCCACCCCTGCCAGGGACAGGGACACCTCCCACTGCATCAGGGGCTCCAAGCCCCGTCCAGCCTGGCCTTGAACCCCTCCAGGGATGGGGCAACCACCCCTGCTCTGGGCACCCTCACAGCAAAACATTTCTGCCTAAGGTCTCATCTCAATCTCCCCTCTTGTACCTTCAGACTGTTCCTCCTCATCCTGTCCCTGCCCTCCCTCATCAAGAGCACCTCCCTGGCTTCCTTGGAGCCCCTTTCAGTCTCCCCACAGCCTTCTCCAGGCTGAACAACCCCAACTCTCGCAGCCTGTCCCTGACAGACATACTCAATACTCAGACTGACAGAGCGTCTTCATTTGGCAGGAAAAGCTTCTGTTTGTTGTTCCAAAGTAAATCTGGCTCGTGTAGAATCATACGATCACTTGGTTGGGAAAGACTTTTGAGATGGTTGAGTCCAACTGGACCTGTCCTCTGCTAAACCAGATCCCAGAACACCTCATCTGCTGGTCTTTTAAACACTTCCAGGGCTGGGGACTCCACTGCTTCCCTGGGCTTGTGCTCAAGCGCTAATAGTACGAAGAGTAACTGCTTTAAGCCGAAAGAGGATAGGTTGAGATGAAATATTAGGAAGAAATGTCTTTTGTGAGAGTGGTGGGTTTTGGTCCCCTCACTGCAAGAAAGACTTGAGGGACTGGTGTGTGTCCAGAGGATGCCAATGGAGCTGGGGAAGGGGCTGGAGAATAAGTCTTGCGAGGAGCAGCTGAGGGAGCCAGGGTCATTCACCCCAGAGAAGAGAAGGCTGAGGGGAGATTTCATCACTCTCTGCTGGGGAGGGGCTGGAGAACAAGTCTTATGAGGAGCAGCTGAGGGAGCTGGGGTCATTCACCGTGGAGAAGGGAAGGCTGAGGGGAGACCTCATCACTCTCTGCAGCTCTCTGAAAGGACGTTTTTGTGAGGTGAGTGCTGGGCTCTTCTCCCAAATGGCTAATGATGGGATGAGAGGAAATGGCCTCAAGTTGTATCAGGGGAGTTTTAGATTGGACATCGTGACAAATTTCTTCACCAAAAGGGTTCTCAGGCCCTGGCAGAGGCTGCCCAGGGAGGTGATGGAGTTCCTGTCCCTGGAGGCGTTTAAAAGATGGACAGATGAGGTGCTTAGGGATCTGGTTTAGTAGGGAACAGGTATGGTTTGGCTTAATGATTTCGTGGCCTTTTCCAACTAAGTAGTTCTAGGATTCTGTTGTTGTGCGCCCTGCTAAAAAGATTTTCCTCATCTTATAAGCCCCTTTTGATGTGTTGAAAGGCTGCTCTAAGATCTCTTTGGAGTCTTCTCTTCACCAGGCTGAACAACCCTAACTCTCTCAGTCTCCCTTCATAGGGAAGGTGTTCCAGGCCTTTGATTTTCGTGGCCTCCTCTAACCTTACTTCAACAGCTGCATGTCCCACCTGTGCTTAGGGCTACAGAGCAGGATGCTGTTTGTAATGCATGGGTTAATAAGTGGATGGAAAGCTTCAGACTGCGTTGTTGTGTCTGAATTTTTGTATCTCTTTGTAATTCCTGGGTTAAAACTCCTTTCCAAGCTGGACTGATTGCCACAGATTCCTCAGCCTTCCAGTGACCCTGACTAAGCTGCTTCCCTGGCTGCAGAATCCATAGAATGTTGGCAGGGACCCACAAGGGCCATCGAGTCCAGCTCCTGTCCCAGCACAGAACATTCACACTGTGGGGGTGCAGGTGTATTGTCAGACCTATTCTCTTTTACGTAAAGGAGATAGCAAAGCTCTTAACAGCAGCTCAGCTCCAAGTGTGTCTCTCAGCCGTCCCTGGGATCTCCTGTGTGGTCCAAAGCACAAGCCTTCTCCCTGATTGCAAAAAGCATTTCCCTGTCGAAAACGTAGCAGTGAGTGAGGCACTTGGATACTTCTGTGCCATGGGAACCAAAGTAACCAGTTTAAAAAAGAAAAGAGAATTCAGGTGACAACTATCTACTGTTTGTCAAAGGGTAGCGATTTCCTTTTTGTGCTTAATTTAATAAAATGAAATGTTAAACTGGCTGAAGCATGGTTATAATGCTTGTAGGTGTACCACCTCTGAGTCTGGGTGCCTTGGGGCTCTCTTTCCTTGCTGGTCCACATTGTGAAATCCTGTCCGTGTTCTGGGGAGTTTAAATTCCAGTCATCTTGATTGACCCAAGAGCAGAATGGATTTAAAAGCATTGCACTTCTTTATATCTGAGATATGCACAACCTACTCACAGAGGCCCCTGCACTGCATAGAGGGGTTAAGTTTAGCATGTGTTAAAAATGACTTCACATGTTTTGTTACAAATGCATTATATGAGAGACTGATCAGGACGTAGTTAACGGTGTGATGACTGACAGACTTGGAAATAACGTATGATTCCCTGTTCGGAAGCAGTTACGAGCAAGGAGAAAACCAAGCATTGTTCAGAGGTTTTTTTTTTGTTTGTTTTATCATAAATAAATCCTAATGGATCCCACTCAAAGCCCTTTTTGATGTTTTTTAGTGATTAAAACTGTTTGAGTGATCTGTCTTAAATTGAATTCTTTTCCTGTTCAGAGAGATCCTCTTTAGTTGTCTCTGTGCTTTGCTTTTTTTAATTGAAGAGGAGGAATTTGCGCTTCTGTCTTCTGGGGAGCGCAAACCCCGGGGCTGGCAGCGTTATCTGTATAAAACCGCCTGCGCAGTGAGCGCTGCGGAAAGCTGAGACTCCCCACATAATCCTGTTTGGGTTTTGTTTGCCAGCCTATTAATAGAACAAAATACTAAAATGCTTAAATACTCGTCACGAGGAACCTGGCTGCTTTTGAACTGAAGACAAAAGCTGCCTCCTGTGATGTTTTTTTTTTTTCTCTTAAAGGCTGGTCCCAGGTGTGTTGAATGTGGACTTTTTTCCCTTTCTTACTCCTAATCAGGACATACCCAGTGGGACCAGTATCTCCTTTGCGGTCATTGCTGTAAAGTATTGTGTGAGAAAATGCTGATGAGCTATTGAGCTGCTCCCTCTGTTCTTAGAAGCCATTAGGATCTTTCTAGTGTTGGGAAAAGGAGGAGAGGTAGGTGAGGGGTACTCGTGAGTCTGCCTCCTGCCAGACCAGGCTCAGAGAAGCTGCCCCAAGTCAGCTCCAGCGCTCTCGGCGCAGCGGAGGCTCTCGCTGCCGGCAGTGCCGCAGCAGCCCCTGTCTGCCAGAGCGACGCTTTATTTTTGTCCAGCGATTAGCGGGAAGGCTGTCCAAGAGGAGCTAGGGATTACAGGGCAAACAAGACAGAGCTGTCGGGAGCCAGGCTCTGCCAGTTGTGTTGTAGGCGGATCAGAGTTGCTCATGCAGCTGCAGTCTCCTCTGCAGGTTTTCTCCAAGAGGCCATGAAGAAGGTTGAAGTAAAGTCTTTTTAGATAGTCTTGCTGAGCTTCTTTTTAGGTGTTTCACCAGATGCTGTCTACTACCAGTGACTTTGCTTTGTTTTTGAAATGCCTCCTAGGCAAAGAGTAAACATTGGGAGTCCAGAGAAAAGCAAGGAAGCTGGTGAAGGGGCTGGAGAACAGGCCTTATGAGGAACGGCTGAGAGAGCTGGGGGTGTTTATCCTGGAGAAGAGTAGGTTGAGGGGAGACCTCATTGCTCTCTCCAACTACCTGAGAGGAGGCTGTGGAGAGGAGGGAGCTGGGCTCTTCTCCCAAGGGACAGGGGACAGGACAAGAGGGAATGGCCTCAAGTTCCTCCAGGGGAGATTTAGGCTGGTCATTAGGAAAAAAAAATTCACAGAAAGGGTCATTGGGCACTGTTAGAGGCTGCCCAGGGAGGGGGTTGAGTCCCCTTCCCTGGAGATGTTTAAGGGACGATTGGACGAGGTCCTGAGGGACATGGTTTAGTGTCTGATAGGAATGGTTGGACTAGATGATCCAGTGGGTCTCTTCCAACCTGATTATTCCGTGATTCGCTTCTCAGAAACACTGTGAATCTATGAATAAATTGGAAGTAGCTGTATTAATTTGAAATGTTATTTGTAGGCCCTTCAGTCTGATAACAAACCAAAACAAATAGTAAATATAACATTCTCCCCCTGGTCTCCTGTAAGGTTACTGGTTCCCAGAAAGTTTCAGGTGCTGGGGATGAGGAGAGAGCAGGAGGCGCCTGACAAGCCCTCATGCCCAGGGAATGATGTAACTGAAACCAAAATGATTGCAAACAAAAAGCCCACTAGAAGACAAAACAATCCTCCCTACCCCCAGCAGAAATCCCCCCCCAAACATTGTGTAATGAAAGCAATGGCCATTGTGCAAGGAGGGGAAGAGTCAAAAAGTGAAAGGACTCAAAACAAAACCTGGGAAGGGAATGTCACCCTGCATGCAGGCAGGGCTGTGGCTGGCCCTCTTGTGTTTATCTTACCAGGGCTCTGCTGGTTACCAACACGAGTTTCAGGATTTAGAGTATTTCTGTTGAGGAAATGACCTTAGGAATAAGCAGAGGTGGCAGGAGGAGAGGAGCAGGGACACTAGGAGATGAGGGGCCCTGGATGTGGTAAGAGAAGGAGCAGGGTGTGGGTTGGGGAGAGCTAGGGCTGAGGCAAACTCCGATTCCCTCCTATATCCTCCTGACAACTAAGGCATTATGGGAGGGGAGGCATAAATTTGCTTTAAACGTCAGTTGCTGCACTGTGTGTGTCTGGTACTTGTTTCTTCCCTTCCCTAGTATTTATTTTGTGTCTGCTTTTCTTTTGCAATATGTTTTTCAAGTGGAGTGCGTGTTGAGCAGATGAAAAAGCAAACTGTTTGCCAGTTTAGTAGCATTTCAGCTGTTTTGGTTGTGAAACCTCAAGTAGTGCACAATGGAAAGAATCCCTGAAATGGTTTACCTGTGACAAAAAAAAACTTTGACTGGAATGAAAACACAGCTTCTTCCTGAATCCCATGTTGCAGTACTTGCCTTCCACCCTCCTTCCCCGCCAAGGAGATAATAGGTTTGGCTCTGGAAACTCACTTCCAATAAGGGTGGAGTGAAATGGGTTTTGCTGCTTTCTGCCAAACTGAAATACAATCTGTTGAAATGAAAATTAAACAATTCTTGTGGAGCCAGGCACTGGTTGCCTTTGATTTTTTTTTTTTTTTTTTTTTTTTTGCAGCTGATACTTGGTTTTACTGCTATACTTCTGTGTATATGAGAAACTCTCAGGACAGTACCAGCTTTTACAAAGGTATTTTTGTGTCAGGAACACACCTGAAGTGTCTTACGTGACTGTCTCTGGGGCAGAAACATGGTGTGAAGTCTGCCAGTTGCCAGATAGGGGTTCATTGAGCCATTTCTCTCTTCAAAAGCATTTAATTGGTTTTTTTAGCTGTGTTGTAATTTGAATGTCTTCTTTCAGGAACTCCCACTTAGTTAGTGGTTTGTCAGTGATGTTCAGTTTAAAGTTTGTGGTTCAGTTTAGGGGTACTTTGATTTCTTTCCCCTAAAAGAGGGGAGGAGAAAGTCCCTCGAACTCAAAAAAACCCCCTTAAAATAATTTCTTAATGGTATTCATTGCCATTTTGGAAATCTGAAGCTGTACAGGAGGGTCTGTGGTCAGGTTAAAATACAGCACTGAAAATGCTGTGCTGTGATTTTTTTTTTTTGAGTAGCCTCCATCCTCCTATGGGTGTGAGATGCGTGTGTCCAGCAGCTACACTGTATGTGGACATGTCCTAGCTTTGAGGATCAATAATCTGTGGCTGTTACATAGCTGGGCTAAGGAAGGCGAAGGGTAAAGCTGGAGCAGTTCTAAACCCATGACTGTAGATATCAGGCTGACAGCGTTCTGAGAGCTTCTTGGGGCTCCCAGGGGCAGATCTAACATGGCGACCCCTGAGAGTCCATAGTTACCCCACAGAGAAAGGGTAGGCTCCACTTCTCTCCCCTAGGTGTTTTAGCCGAGCTAAATCCCTTCGAGATATTTGCTATATGCGAGAGCTGAGGAGGCTTAGGTGTCTGAATCTGTGCTGCTTTAGACTTCAAAATACTGTTACCAGTCTGGAAAGCCACAAAGCCATGAGGCAGCCAGATGGTGAGAGCATCCCGGATCACCTGAGCCCTTGCGATTTGGGGCTTTAGCTCCCATCAGTGCATCTCCCTGTCCAGACCCACTTATGGGGCTCTTACTGAACCTTTGACCTCAATTCCTCTGTAGTCTGAAGGTACCAGCTCATTGGGAAATCATTTATCGTGATTTTTAATAGTGTCATCAGCATGAGGGACACAAGCTGGTCCTAGTGGTGCTTGAGTAGGTGATACATAGGAAGGAAAACCTCATTGCTGAGGTATACATGGAGCAGTGGGAGATGAATGAAGCTTACAGGAGTGCTGGGCAGTAGTGGTGCATGTTGCTCTTTATGTTTTTCTTCTGGTTTTGAGGGTTAAAGAGAAAGCATCCAGGCTGGTGCTTCTCAGCCCCTCAGGTTTCCACCGCTCCCTTTAATGTTTGCACCTTAAGCGTTAAACCTCGACTTATAAACAGGCCAAGGCTTCAGACGAGGAGTTTGCATTTCTTAAGATCCATATGTGGCAGTCTCAGAATCCTTGACCCCGTATGGGATCTGCGCATTGAAAATTGCTGAGCGAGGCAGTTGCTGTGGAGATCAAAGGAACTGAAGACATTAAAAGCAGGGCAGTGGAAATGCTGCTCAGCCCCAACCGCGTAAACAGAGAACTGACTGCGGAATTACTGTGCTGCACTCACTTTTGTTACTGTTCCCTTGTTGTTCCTGGGTTTGTCTCTAGCTCCTTGAGGAAGGCCTGACAGCAGCTTATCTTTCAGGCTTTTAGGCCACCTTCAATTAAATCTTTCATTGGGTTTATTTAACCTCTTCCTAAGCAGAGTTGACAGCACAGCGTGAGGCAGTGATTCTTCCAACAGGGAGAGCTGGCAGCCTTGCTGATGACGAGAAATGATGGTTCCCAGACTTTATTCCCGAAGCTTGGAAACCCTTTGTCTAATCTATGTCAAGCCACAGGTGAAAGAGGTTGTGAAAGAAAACTGTTTGTCTTTACTCAAATTGCTATCAAAGAATATTGTGTTTGTATTGTGCCTAAATAAAGAACTGGATACAAAGGCAGAGGAAGGACTTTGTAGGAAACATTAACAGTTTACTGGTTTTGAAGCGTTAGCTTTGATGATTGGTTTCTAGAGCTTATTTCTGAGAATATGTAGTAAATCAATTAATCAGTTGCTTACTTTATAGAGACTTACATCAAATCTGTTTCTCTGAGTAATGCCTCTGAGAGTATTTCAGAGTGTTTCATCATGTGGTAGGTGTTGTGCTTTGCTGAGCTTGTCACAGGCAGCTCCCATTTCTCTGATACTATTGGTGTTGAGTCATTTAAGTAAAGAAAAAAAATACTCAAAAGAAACAAAAAAGCAGCTCAAGAAGTAACTACTCTCCAGAGCAGGTTAAAATAAAATGCAGGCAGAGTTCTGGAGGGGTAGTGTGAAGAGGGGTGTGTGTGTGTGTGTACGTGTACATAGACTTACAGAAATATAGTATTTTGAAACAAATCCCTCCAGACGTGTGGCGTGAGGTCATTTTCCATTTTGGGCAAGGTGCAATGACAGTGGGGAACTTTGTGAGTCTGATTTCTCAGACTTCTGGGATCACGAGTGCAGGGAGGTATGAGCACTTACTCCCCTGAGAGATAAGGACTTGGGTTGCACACGGAGCAACCTCTGAATGCTACAAAAGGGAAAGCAGGAAGGATGTACTTGTCTGCCTTGGGAGGGTGTGTAGTCTATCCTTGTACTGTAGATAATGTCCTTTTTTATGGAATCTTTGAATAATGTTGAAAGAATGAAATGAAAATGAAATGACAGAGCTGTTGTATTGTTGTGTGTCATGAAAATGAGAAAATTTACCTGGCCCGTGTTATTTTCAGGTTTGCTGTAAACTACCTGCCGTAGCTATAATGACACCAGCCCTCAGAGAGGCAGCAGCAAAAGGTCATGGTATCCACTTGTCACCTTCTTTGTCCTCTAGAGCTATGGAGTCTGATACAGCTTTGTGCATGGAAAATTCCAGAGCAGTGGAAGAGAAGATGAAAGAGGACTCCATCGCACAGATTACTTGCTCAGTCCTGGGGTTCCCCACTGCTGAGCCCAACCTCAGGAATGATATCTTCAGCGTGCAGCATTTTGCTTCTCCGCCATCCTCCAAGCACTATCAGTCTGTCTTGTTAATGAGTAGGAATTCTGCCTTTAGCAACAGAGCCGGTAAGCAAATGAAAGCGGGAGAGCCCGACTGTTCCAGGATGAGGAATTCATTACCTAACGGTGCTGACACATCGTTTGGTCTGTTTGGTCATTCGGAACCTGAGCAACAGGCCAAAGGGGAAACCTTTACAGAGACCACATCTCCGAATTTGGCAGACACACAGAGACTTTTGGATTCAAGTGTAACTGAATCCGGCAACGCAGAGGAAATGCAGCTTTTAAATGGTAAATGGTACAAGAAGAATGGGTTTTTGGGTAGGGCGTTGGAAGTCTGCACTGGAGCAGTAAAAGGGGATTTATTGCACCAAATTCTTCAAGGGCCTTCGGAAGGGATTTTGAGCTGCACCCCAGAGGAGGTGTACGCTCGCTTGCTGCAGTGTGTCACTAAGCAACAAATGGAAATCAGTCGCGCCAAAAGAACTCAGAAACGTTTACAAATGCTCCTGGCAAAGCACGTTATCAAACACTGTGATCAGCAGCTGAAATGCTTCGTGAAACATCAGCTACAAAGAATGAAGGTTTTCCACGAGCCAGCCAGGTTTCTGAGCAGCGGCTCCCTCAGGTGCACGGAAGGTTGGCCAGAAACCAGCGCAACTACTTTGGAGAGTAGTTCGAGTGCGGATGTACAGAACGGGGTTAGCGTTGCACCAGGTGAAATCCGAGGGTTTGCACTTTTTACCGGCGGGCTGCTGTCTCGCGTGGAGAAGGACCTGGACTCTGACGCAACGTGTAGCAGCTCGGATGAAGACGGTGAGGAACAGACTGTAAGAACCACTGTGGAAGCGTAAGTGTTAAATTCCTGCTAGACTCACGTGCTTCGTGCTTATAAATCAAGATGGAAAGGTTAGAACTGCAGATTCCTTCTGGTGGGAATAACCTTGCTCAATAGATAGTCCTCCCGGAAGCAGCAGGGCTGCCTGCGTGAGCAGGATTTGGTGGGGCAGGCAGAGGCAGAGCTTTTCCTAACAGCAGCGTTTAATTGCAGCTACTTCAGTAGCCTGTTAAGAGACTGTACTGCACTCTATCAGTTTGCATTGTATTACTGCTGCTAATTTCACAGAAAGGGTCATTGGGCATTGGAATAGGCTGCCCAGGGAAGTGGTTGAGTCACCTTCCCTGGAGGTGTTTAAGGGACGGGTGGATGAGGTCTTGAGGGACTTGGTTTAGTGTTAGATAGGAATGGTTGGACTAGAAGATCCGGTGGGTCCCTTCCAACCTGGTTGTTCTATGATTCTATGATAATTACTTAAAACTCAGGTAGTGCTGTAATTCTGATAGCAACAGCAATGCTGTAAATTGTGGGTTTGGCCAGCATGAAAACAATCCTAATTTTACTCTGGAGTTATCGAGGTCAGTGTTAGGATCTTGAAATCAACTGTGATGTGATAAAGAGGTGAAGTGTTCATCTGATGTGGGAGTCAAGCTGCCTAGTATTTGGAGGTTGTATAGCCAAAATGTTTAGTTCTTCAAATTATAGTTTAAAAAAAAATGTTAGGTGTCCTTCTGAAGTTGTTCTGCTGCTGTGAAGGAGGGTTGGCAGTGATGGGTTTATTGTTGTCAGTATCTTTTTCAAGAAGAACTAGGGGGAATTAATATCATTAATGCTGCCTTGAACGGACAGGGATCCTGTCGGTACAAATCATTGTACTTCAGAAGGCAGCGGTGGGTAAGAGCAGCCAGACGGTAATGTTCTTCCCCGAGGGAGATACAGCCTCTGCTGTATCTGCTGTGCTCTTTTTTTCCCACTACCCTGCTATGCCATTAACACAACCTCTTTGGTCAAGAAAGTTTAGAAAGCGGTGAAAGGGTGGCTGCTTTCCCCTCCCTGCAGCTGGGGAGAGCAGAGAACATTGTAAGATCTGCTAGGATGTGCTGGTCAGGGCAGTGACACACGGAATCAAGCTTCACACGACGCAGCAGCTTGGCAGGAGCTCTGCGGCACCTGCATTTCAAGTCAGGATTGGTTTTGTGTTTCCTGATTTCTTTTTATCCTTTCTGCTGCTAGGGAACGTCTAGAAAGCGTTAGGAGTGACGCTGGCGTTTGGGGAAAAATAGAACTGAATATTTAAATCGTAGATTTCTTGGTCTGTTTCTTGAAAAATTTGATGTGCAGAAGAAATTGGGGAAGTTTTGCCTTTAACTGACAGTTGTGCTGTGTTTTCTGTTCATGGCTTCAGTTAGGATAACTTCCAGGTAGGGTGGTTGTATCAAATCCCTGCTGCGTTTTAACTCTGTGGGCCTGGAAAACAGAGAAGTGCAAAGTAAAAACTTTTTTTTTTCCTTTACCCTATTGTCGGAATGGTAAATAATGTCCTAAAGTCCACCCAGAGCATACTGACTTACCAGCTAAGTCAGGATCCCCTTAAGTATTCGAGTTTGCAAAAGAATTCTTCTCCTTTTGAAATATGTTAATGAAAAAGCAGCATTTTGGACCCTTCCCAGTGTAGGAGAATCTGTGTTCTTCTCCTAGCTGATAAGTTTGATCTTCTGAGTAATAGCTCTGCCTCTAGGATTCTTATCTCATGATTACAGGAACTGGAAGAGAAAAACTGATGAGAAAGTATTTATTCTCACAGGGCAGTTGGTAATGTAAGACTTGGACCAATGTTTGGTGCGAGGGTTTCCTTTTCTTCTTGCCAGGGTCAGTTGAGTTTCTACCTCTGCCTGCCAGTCCTTTACCTTTATTTCTTCTTGTGGCTTCTGCGTTTCTTACATTATCTTTCCACTGGAGGCTTATGCGGTGTGTTTTGTTGCGCTGAGAGGGTTATTGGGTCCAGAAACCCTCCCTTTGGCTCAGGAAATTCCCGGCTGCTGCGGCTGGAGCTGCTCCCGCCACGCCTGCCCTGTTGTGAGCCTGGCATCTTGGCCTCTGCTGATTGGTAGGAGCTGACTGAGTGCAACCCTTTATTTATGGGTTGTTTTTTTCCTCTCCTTTTGATGCTGCATAGCGGCGGTGAGAGGGTTAGCAGTGCGCGCTAGTCAAGGCCTCGCTGCCTCGGCACTGCAGGAGTCCCTGGTGTTGGAATGGTGCTGCTGGGCCACCCAGCTCAGAGTTAACGTATTGCATGAATTACACACAAGTCTTTGTGTGCACAGACTGAGGCAACACTGGAATTAACATTGCAGCAAGCACAGACTGTCTATTATTTGAATTTGTCATGATCTTCAGCTTGGAATGCTTTTCCTCATTTTTTTCCTGTTTCTCTAAGGTTTGTCCTTGGGGCTAAATAGCTTCACTTTTTCCTCTAGCTGACAGAGGTAAATCGGTTGTTCAGCATCGCAGCAGTTTTACCACTCTGAGGCTCTTTGGATTGCCTTTCACCTGGACAAAAGAAACACAGTTCACATCCTTTTTTATCTCTGCTAAGTGGATTTCTTTGAAATGCCTTTCTTTCCTAGGGAATCAACTCTTGGTGCTCCCCTGAAACTGGGATGATGTGGGTGAGGGAATGCTCCTTTCCTCACCTGTGACTTGTTTCTCCATAGTCAGGACGTTTACTAACCTGGGCAGACACTTCCTCTGTGATATCCTTCATAATACTGAAATGCAGACGTTAAAAGGTTCCATTAGGGCAGCGATGAGTGAGAAGAACATTTGGATTTGGTCTGTATTGCAGTGTTCTGATTGTATTTAACCAGAGGTTGTAATCGCACCTAGGCCAATGTCATGTCTGCTGTGCTTTTGATCCTCTTTTGGGAGAGGAGATGTTAATCCAGTGTGCAAGGGAGAGAAACCTGCCCTTACTCCATTTACCTGACAACAGTCTGTTTCCCATCAGTAGGAAGAAGTTGATTCCGGCTCCAGTTCTTCACAGTAGGAAAAAAAAATGGAGCTATTCTTAGCATTTTGAAGCTGTTTATTCTCATTATCCTGAACAGAAGAGCTGTATCTCAGTGCTTTGTGTCTCAGCTGTCTCTATCCATCTATTTCAATACCTTTCTTGTTCAGTTGCAAAGAACTGTTATGAGATATTTAGACTATTCTCCTTCCTTGTGTGTTCCATAACCAGCTGAGTTTACTGGGAACTTAAAGTAAAATCCTAGAATGGTTTGGGTTGGAAGGGACCTCAAAGCCCATCCAACTCCAACCCCCTGCCATGAGCAGGGACACCTCCTCCTGGATCAGGGGGCTCCAAGCCCCATCCAGCCTGACCTTGAACACCTCCAAACTTGTTAGTCTTCCTTTTATTTCATTAAGTTGGAAGATTAGCCATAGGAATGGTCACAAACAAGGTGAATTGGGAGGGGGTGTGAGTTCAAAGTTTTTCCAGGGGTGCAGCTCTGCTCTGAGAGCTCCGTGTTGTACCTTCCAGGCCATCTCCACATCCCTTCCCATGTCTTTTGTGTGTATTCCTGCTGCGGTTGGAAGTTCTGGCTGTTTACCATGTACCACAAAGCTGATGCTGAAGTGGTTATTTGGGAAACCTTTAAAGCTGCAGGGTACAGAGTTGTTCTCCTCCACGTACTATGTGCGCTCTTCCAGAGTCAGGAGGTACCTCAGTGGGGTTCTGGGAGTGCCCCACTGCTTACTCCATCCAGCAGCGATACTTATACCTGATTGATTGGAGACAAAAGCAGCTTACAAGACTTTTTTCTGCAAAACAAGTACCTCTGTCTATACATGAGCAGCTCTGTGCTGTGCTGCCCCATCCTCCTTCCTTTCACGTCATTTGGTGTTTTTCTCTTCTGAACTCTTTTCCTGCTTTTCCTCTGCTTTTTGAAAGACACATTTTACTGATTATCCCTGGCATCCTTCGTCTTGATGAAGAAACCCTGCTATATTTTTCAGTGTCCACAGGGTTTATCACACCTGGAAACTTTCATAAGGAATGTACAGAGAGAGTAAATCTTTCTCTTTTTCCCCTTCCTGTCCTCTTTTTTTTTTTTTTTTTCAGCCCCCTCTTCTTTCTTTCACTCTCTTCTTTCTTTTTCTTTCACTCCTCTCCTCTCTTTTTCTTTCACTCCTCTCCTCTCTTTTTCTTTCACTCCTCTCCTCTCTTTTTCTTTCACTCCTCTCCTCTCTTTTTCTTTCACTCCTCTCCTCTCTTTTTCTTTCACTCCTCTCCTCTCTTTTTCTTTCACTCCTCTCCTCTCTTTTTCTTTCACTCCTCTCCTCTCTTTTTCTTTCACTCCTCTCCTCTCTTTTTCTTTCACTCCTCTCCTCTCTTTTTCTTTCACTCCTCTCCTCTCTTTTTCTTTCACTCCTCTCCTCTCTTTTTCTTTCACTCCTCTCCTCTCTTTTTCTTTCACTCCTCTCCTCTCTTTTTCTTTCACTCCTCTCCTCTCTTTTTCTTTCACTCCTCTCCTCTCTTTTTCTTTCACTCCTCTCCTCTCTTTTTCTTTCACTCCTCTCCTCTCTTTTTCTTTCACTCCTCTCCTCTCTTTTTCTTTCACTCCTCTCCTCTCTTTTTCTTTCACTCCTCTCCTCTCTTTTTCTTTCACTCCTCTCCTCTCTTTTTCTTTCACTCCTCTCCTCTCTTTTTCTTTCACTCCTCTCCTCTCTTTTTCTTTCACTCCTCTCCTCTCTTTTTCTTTCACTCCTCTCCTCTCTTTTTCTTTCACTCCTCTCCTCTCTTCTTGCTTTTTTCCCCTCCTTTTTTCTCCCTCTCCCCTTCTTTCTTTCTTTTTCCTCCCTCTTCTTTCTTTGTTTTTTCTTTTTTTTCCTCCTTTGTTTTCCCCTTGGACTGCTATTTTGCAAGAGAGGAGATTGGGAGCCTGCTTTTAGTGCAAACATGCGTTGGGGACCGGAGTTGTGGGTCGGTGAGACTACAGGAAGGAAGAAACTATTATGACTAGTATCTCCAGATCTAATCTGTTTGTTCTAGATAATTTTCCATTTTCCAGGCATTTTTTTCTCATGGCCAATTGAGCAACATCCCCGCAGCTCCGTGGGCTGCGCTGCGCAAGGCTCCCCTCGAGGGCTGGGATTATTGCATCGCTTTGAGCTGCGTTACAAGGGAAGCTGTTTGGTTTTGCAAGGTCAGGTCCCGGTTTTCCACTCTGAGCTGTAGCTTTGTTTTATACCTGATACAACAACTGAATTCTGGGTTTGGGAAGGGAAGAAGCAAAGCCTGCCAGGACTTAATAGCGCTCTCCATTTTTCTTAAGCACAAACCCCCAGTTGTTTTCAGTTATTAAGATCTTATTTATTTTATAAGTTCAGGAAATGTCTTACTTGCATGGAAGATTAACATGAGGGCTTTTGAATACGTTTCAATTCATAGGTGCTACTCCTGTGCTGCTTTTGAATGGTTTTTACGTTTCTTTTTCATTAATTCCATTCTCTCAGTTCTTGGCTTCCCTCACTGGGATGTGGGAGGAGAATTTTTACCAAGGAATGAAAGAGAAGATAGCTTTATGTTACCTTCTGTTTTCACTCTAGGGATACATCTGTTATTTCAGAATGTATTCCACCTGACCTGCTTGAATTTCCTTAAGATGGATTTGTAACTCCTTTAGGATCCCACATGCCTATTTCTGTTTTCCTCTGGAGATGCCATGCAATAAAAACTTGCTTCTGGGTGAGGCAGTCTTCTCACAGCACCCGAGCAACGTCTGTATGAGTGAGGATCCTCCTTCCGAACCTCTAATCACATTAATATTTTTGCAGCTGCTGAAAGCAAACTGAAAGGTTTTAATGAACGGCAGGAGGTTTTACAAGTTGTAACCTGCAAGGGAACCTCGGGGCCGGGAGCGTCAAAGCTTTAGAGCTGAGTAGGTGTTGAATGCATATTAAGTAACTTGGCGTTTTTCTTGTGAGTGGCAGTTTAATACGCAGGCAGTGTAGTGGAATAGAATAGAGAGTCTAACACCCAGACACGTGTGTCTACATGATTTATCAGGCGGAGGCCGCCCAGGGCAGTCTCCACCCCTGGAGGTGTTTAAAAGCTGGGTAGATGAGGTGCTCAGGGACCTGGTTTTGTAGTGGACAGGTACGCTTGGACTCGATGATCTCAAAGGTCTTTTCCAACTAAACGACTCTTTGAGGTAACCTCACACACTTAATTAAACGGGAGACAAGAGAGTTCGGTGCTTGATACCAACTTCTGATTCATTCGTGGTTTGCAGCTACCTGGTTGCTTTTGCTAAGCTGTGGAAGGGGTTTGTTTTCATTTAAAGAGTTGTTTACAAACAACAGACTCTCTTTATCATATCTTGTAAAGGGAAGGCACCATTATTTCATTTTATAGATGAGATTAATTTAATGAGAATCCACTTCAAAGGGGTGTGTTTGGTGCCTTTGAAACTAGCCTAGTGGGCCCCTGCCACAGGAAATCACTTAAATGCTTTCCTTTTCACATGAAATAAAAAGGGTGCATAAAGACTTCCCAAAATAGGAATCCTCTCCTGTAACAGAGTTTCATTCATGCTGCTAAATATGGGTTAGGAATGTAACTTCAGATGTCAGATTTGAGTATATTGACCCCTGCTCTCTTTTATCAAGGCTGAAATAGCTCTAAGTGATTCTGTTTCCATCCGCATGTGTTACGTAGCTGTTGTGAGCAAGAAACAGTTTACTGTTGGGGTATTTAAATCTGTTTTTCAGTTAGTAAACTTTAATTACTGATTCAGCCATGGAAAAAAAAAGATAAACCGTAATGTCCATATTGGAATGTGTGTGTATTATGAATTCCCCTTCATCTCACCCCCTGGGTATAGAATGGGGCAGCTGAAAAACTCCGTGAAACTTCCCCCCAGGCCAAGCTCCTACAAATCACCCAAACCGGGAAGGCTGCAAACCTGCATTCTTCTTGTTCTTTGCTTCTCTTCCCTGGAGATCGGCCTGTGGGGGTTTAACCTCCCAACAAACTCCATCCCTGCCCTGCAAAGCAAAGAGCCTAGTCTGTCTGGTCACTCCTCTGTTCCTTCATCCCAGCAGCTGCAGGTGCCCAAAGCCCTTGGTTTCTGGGGTATCAGGGTGTCCTGTGTCCCCGGGGCTGGTGCTGGGGTCCTGCCAGGGCAGCTGTGGTGCTGTCTGCTCATATCACC
This sequence comes from Coccyzus lansbergi, assembly GCA_033558105.1. Taxonomy (NCBI): domain Eukaryota; kingdom Metazoa; phylum Chordata; class Aves; order Cuculiformes; family Coccyzidae; genus Coccyzus; species Coccyzus lansbergi. The sequence continues at coordinate 16,734 of JAUMJK010001057.1, forward strand.
TTCCATCAGGGCACATTCCTTCTGGGAGGTGAGCTGAATGCTCTGTGATACCTTTGCTGCTTCTCATCTAGCATCCAAATGCTCTGCCGTGGGTTTCCCCACAAGCTGCAGCCCCTTCCCAGTCCCTTCCCAGTTCCTTCTCTGGGCAGCTTTTCCCTGTTGTGCAGCCTCTCTGCTACCAGAGACCAGATGCTTATTCCCAGTGCATCTGTTGTGCAAGTTGTGATCATCTGTGAGTTGTTCCTATGAAAATGTCTAAGAAAATATTATGCTTTGTATCTGTCTTCATGTTGAAATATAATACCATATACAGTGAGAAGGAAATCAGTTGTGTGCTGGCTTTAGATGTTACATGGGTACCATTCCCACTTCTTCCTGGTAAGAATCTGTTGGCACATTTTGGGACAGCATTGATACGCTGCTTGTGTGCTGCAATCCTGTTCCATTCGTACGTATAGTTAAAGGAATATATTGTAGGTGGTTTGGGTTAGGAGGGGCCTCAGAGCCCATCCAGTCCCACGGGCAGGGACACCTCCCGCTGGATCAAGGGCTCCAAGCCCCATCCAGCCTGGCCTTGAACCCCTCCAGGGATTGGCAGCCACCCCTGCTCTGGGCAGCCTGGGACAGGGCCTCCCCACCCTCAGTGTGAAGAACTTTTTCATATAGCCTAATCTAAATCTTTCCTCTTCCAATTTAAAGCCATTTCCCCTCATCCTGTTATTCCAAGCCCTTGTAAAAAGTGCCTCCCCAGCTTTCCTGGAGCCTCTTTCAGCGCTGGAAGCTGCTCTAAGGTCTCCTTGCAGCCTTCTCTTCTCCAGGCTGAACAACCCCAACTCTCTCATCCTGTCCTCACATCAGAGGTGCTCCAGCCCTCAGATCATTGTTGTGGCCTCCTCTGGACCTATTCCAACAGTTCCTTGTCCTTCTTATGTTGAGTCTCCAGAACTGAACATGGGGCTCCAGATGAAGTCTCACCAGAGAGGAGCAGAGGGGCAGAATCCCCCCTTGCCCTGCTGACCGTGCTGCTTTGGATGCAGCCCAGGACACGATTGGTTTCTGGGCTGCAGGTACACGTTGCTGGTTCATGTTGAGCTTCTCATCCATCACCAACCATAAGTCCTTCTTCTCAGAGCTGCTCTCAATCACATTGTCCCCCATAACATATTGCATGCTCTGTCTGACTTTGTTGTGCGTGGGTCCAGGCATAGTGCTGCTTTCCTGGTGTCTTTTCCAAGGGCAGTTGTGTAATAGTTACAGCGAATTTCTAGGCCTGAGTTCCTGGTGTTTTGTTTTGACTCTATTGATGTTGTGCAGTTCCAGAGGCAAGAACAGAAGCCTGTTTCCAGGCAGCCCAAGTGTTTCTGAAGTTTCTTTCGTTGCGTGTTAGCGCTACCTGCTTTCCTGCTCCATGGTGAGGGTTTGTGGAAGAACCTGGGATTCTGGGGGAGCTCATGGCATCTCGAAAAGACATTTAAATCTGTTTTTTAGCAAAAGATCTGGGCAGATCTGCATTTTGCAGGGCATTTTATGTACTTGATTAGAAGAGGAATGGTGCTGGCTGTGCTGGTTGTTTACTTTCCATGGTTTTTTACTTCTCACGCAGTTAATGTTCTAACTGAGCGCACCTCCAGCAACCAGTTTGGCCTTTTATCATTAACAGCTCTAAAGAATTACGTAAGCAGAGCTGAAGATGAAAAGCACCTGCCAAGCTGTGAGCCCAGCGTCGGAAAAGTTCAGTGCTGCGACACACAGCAGTGCTTTAAAGAGCTGGCTCTTTCATTTCTGTCACTGAGCCCTACGTGGGGTTAACAGCTCAGAGCAAGTGTAACCACTGCAGTTTCTGATCTAAACCTTGCGATCGCAGCATGATTCTTCGCAGGAGCCCTGCAGCAGGCGAGCGCTGGCTGTGGCATCTCGTCATTTTGGAGGATGTGATTTCGCAGATGAAGGAGCAGAGAGCTCTGGTGTGAAATTCTTATCAAACTTCCCCTTTGCAGGGGTGTCGAAGCGCAGAGCCTTTCTTGTTTATGTGTTCAGTTTGCTTCTACAGCCTTTATTTTTTTTCCCCTGAATGCTGATTTTCCTCTTCTCCCCTTCCCACCATCCCTTCTGAACTTTATTTGTGGAAGACTGAAATATCGTACTCTGTTGCTGCCTAATTCTTTCCCCCACTCTAGTTCTGTACCATGGATTCTCCCTTCAAGGGGAAATCGCAGCTGTGGTTGATAATTTCAGGTGTTGCTGCACAAATTCCTCGGGCTTGATGGCTTGTTGGAAACCTTCAGCTGGATGGATATTTTTAATTTGGGAAGATAAGCTGTGTATTATGTGTTAGCACCAACATATGCTATTGGATGCAGTTCTGGAGGAATTAAATGGCAGCAGTGGGGCTGCAGGTGCCAGGAGTTGCTGTGATAAGCAGTTGTTGGTGTCTGCAGGTGATGGGGAGAACCAGAACCCATCTGTCTGGAGCTGGGCAGTGTTCCAGAGGGAAATCTCCCCCAGGTAGGAATTTGTGTTACAGAATGCAGACAGCAAGCCCAGAGGCTCCAGCAGGGACCTGGTTGCAGGTCCTCGCAGTGCAGTGTAATTTTGAGTGTCCAAACAGCAGCACATTGCTCTCTGAATCCATCTCCTGGATGATGGGAGAAAGGGCTCATAGCTACCTCTCGGAGTCAGTAGTGTTCACTGAGTAGCGTTGGGCGGGTATGATACCAGAGGATGATACTGGTTGCAGTTTGGTTTCATTTTCTTTGCGCTCTGGGATGCTTAGAAGAGTCTGAGGTTATAAAACAGCACTTACTGGTTTGTTGTTCTTTATTATGTGGTTATCAGGGGTTTAACAGTTAACTGGTCCATGGGAATTCATGCTTCAACAGCAACTGAAGTAAGTTCATTCTGAAAACAAACACTAAGGAGGTGTGCTAGAAGAATTAGTCCTTGAGAAAGCATTTACGGGTCATTTCATAGTTAGACGTGTTTGTCCATGGAGTCATGGAATGATTTGGGTTGGAAGGGACCTCAAAGCCCATCCAGTTCCATTCCCTACCATGTGCAGGGACACCTCCCACTGGATCAGGGACTCCAAGCCCCATCCAACCTGGCCTTGAACCCCTCCAGGGATGGGGCAGCCACCCCTGCTCTGGGCAACCTGGGCCAGAGCCTCCCCACCCTCAGCGTGAAGAATTTTTTCATATAGCCTAATCTAAATCTTTCCTCTTCAAATTTAAAGCCATTTCCCCTCATCCTGTTATTCCAGGCCCTTGTAACAAGTCCCTCCCTAGCTTTTCTGGAGCCCCTTTCAGTGGAATCTGCTCTAAGGTCTCCCCACAGCCTTCTCTTCTCCAGGCTGAACAAGCCCAACTCTCAGCCTGGCCTCTTAGCAGGGGGGCTCCAGCCCTCAGGTCATCGTTGTGGCCTCCTTTGGACCCATTCAGCAGTTGCAAGTGTTGAGTGAGCATTTTTATCTCATGAATAAAAGCTAGGTAAGATTATCTGAAATACATGCACTGTATATCTGAATTCATCTAATCTAAATGTTTGAAGTGACACCATCTTCTAGAAGCCCTGTGCTCACCTTAAGGCTTGCAAGAAGATGCTGGTGTTCTGACCAGCAGCTTTTTGAGCTTTGCCATGTGTTTTCACGGGAAAACTGACTATGACACTGGTGTAAAATCAGGGGCAGCTCAGGAAGTTCCCAGGCTGGCAGCTCCAGGCCTGAGGGACCCACCATACCAGTGGGCTGGAAGCATTTGTTTAACAATGCCAAGGGGTAAATGAATGATTTTATATCTTTATCCAGCTGGGTGAGCTTCCCAAGAGAACTGGGGGATGGATGTTTTTTTTTTTCCAGAGTGTTTTCTCATGAATTTCATCGTGAGTCATAACGCATCTGGGTGGGATTTAAAGATCTGGACAACTTTTGGATTTTTGCTTTTCAGTTTCTGGAGTTATCATGAAGACGATAAGCCTTTGGCACTGTTTTCAGCACTGCCCACTGAGGCAGCAATCAGCTCCTTATCCGGAGGGCAATCAGTCAGTAGATTATGAGCTGCCTGTCACTCCCAAATACTTCTGTGTCGCATGATTGGCATTGGCCTCTGGTGCCTGGGAGTTCCCAGCGGGAGGAGGGGGTGAATCAGCAGGGATGGGAGAGGTCAGGATCATGGGATCACTTTAGGACTAAATCGTCTGAAAACTGGGTGCCAAAACAATGTGGATTAAGCTGAAGGGGACATGGCCTGGCAGAAAGAGCAAAATAAGCCTTATTAGAAAACAGGGCAGAAAAGCTGGAGGAGATCTCAGGAACCACAGCTGTTCTTATGTTCAGTGCAGAGTTTTAGACTTGGAGAAGTTCTGAGCCCCTCACCACAAGAAGGATGTTGAGGCTCTGGAGCAAGTCCAGAGAAGAGCAACGAAGCTGGTGAAGGGTCTGGAGAACAGGCCTTATGAGGAACAGCTGAGAGAGCTGGGGGGGTTTAGCCTGGAGAAGAGGAGGCTGAGGGGAGACCTCATTGCTCTCTCCAACTCCCTGAAAGGAGGTTGTGGAGAGGAGGGAGCTGGGCTCTTCTCCCAAGTGACAGGGGACAGGACAAGAGGGAATGGCCACAAGCTCTGTCAGGGGAGGTTCAGGCTCAACATAAGGAAAAAATCCTTCACTGAAAGGGTCACTGGGCACTGGAATAGGCTGCCCAGGGAAGTAGTTGAGTGACCTTCCCTGGAGGTGTTTAAGGTGTTTAATGTGGGTGAGGTGCTGAGGGACATGGTTTAGAGATTGGTGGGAATGGTTGGACTCGATGATCTGGTGAATCTCTTCCAACCCTGGTGATTCTGTGCTTCTATGATTAAGAGTTAGTGGCCAGATTAGATGGGGCCTTGAGTGACCTGAACCAGGGGGAGGTGGAACTGGGTGAGCTTTAAGGTCCCTTCCAGCCTTAACTGTTCTGTGATTGAATGTACCCTTAGTAAGTTTGCAGATGAGACTGAGCTGGGTGGAAGTGTCAATCTGCTGGAGGGTAGGGAGACTTTACAGAGGGATCTGGACAGGCTGGATCAATGGGCTGAGACTACTAGGATGAGGTTTAACACGGCCAAGTGCCGCATCCTGCACTTGGGACACAACAACCCCTTGCAGATCCTGGCTCAGAACTTCTTTCCATTGAAGCAGTAGTACTGACTGTAATAGCAGTGGGTTATTCAGCACTCTTTACTTGCTTCCTTGGTCTCAGCAAACTCAGTAGTGTTGGTGAAATGCTCATCCTGCCGATCCGCAGTGGAATTCTTTCCCATAGGCTGGAGTGACACAGGACAGCCTGAACGCCTTCTTCCTGCTTGAATTTTTCGTTGTGCTTTGACTGACTGTGTTTGTATCTGTGCCTCTCATGTATTATTTGTTCTTCTGCATTTCCTTCTTTTTCAAGCTGGGCAGGGCTGACCTCCTGCAGTCTAATCCCAACAGTGGAAATGCAGGCCAGAATCCCACATGGAAACAAAATTGTGCCTCTCATTAAATTCCAACAATTTTTTCCTAGGGAAATCTAAATGAGATGTTTTATTCACACAAAGCCAGTTTACTCTGTTCTCTTCCAATTCCAATAGTCCGGGATGAGTGCATAGTTGGAGACGCTATCTCTGGATGTCCAGAATTAGAAATTTCATCGGTGCCACCTCAGATCAGTTGCTCTGTACTGAGAGAATGCTCTACCATCCTCTCTGGCACCCCAGGAAAAGATTTATATGGGGAGGGGGTTAATTATTTGGTTTTAAATTGAACTTGCAGGTTTCCTTTTGTGACTGTGCTACTTGGCATCCAAACTGTTCACCTCTGGAGTGTGAGGGTAGGTGAAAGCGATTCTGTCTTCCTCTGAGGAATTACAAGGTTTACTGAATAGTTTGTAGATGAATTTAGGGGCAAAGGTGGTGAATAATTAATGCAAGATCAAACAAATCCAAGTGACAGAGGTGGAAACAGTATTTAGTGATGCTCTCCTATAAATGTGACCCCTGCTCGCTGCCTTGCCCTGAACTTCTGCCCCTTCTTCTGGGGCAGCACAAAAGTGTCTGTCTGTCTGCAGGGCAGCAAAGCTGGGAGAGGGATCTAGACTTTAACTTGCTCCGCTCACCCTCCCGCCGAGGTTAAAATTAGCTGTGAGCGGTGTCTAATCTGTGTCAGCGAGTGCTCGCACAGGCGCTGGGCACGGGGCAGCCCAGGCTGGCGGCAGGGGGAAGAGAAGCAAAAATTGCTGCCTTGGGAATGCTTGTGCTTACTGCAGTGGAAACTCTTCCCGACAGAAGAACCCGAGGCCATCATTATTTACACTGTAATTAAATCCCGTTAGTTTAATTATGTCGTGCACCTAGAAACCTTAAGAAATCCTTGCATGGTATTTTAGAACGAAGCAAAAATTTATGCAGTGTGCTCGACAGTGATTCAAGATTTAATGTCAGGTTTAAGGAAAAAAAAAACCTGCAGACCAGTTTGTGGAACATGACTGGTAACCATGCAGAGGGTCTGTTTGTAATATAGGACAGTCACACAGAGGTGAGGGGACTCGGTTGTCCCAAGGTGACGGTGTTTGTTGTGGCACCAGCTGTGGTTCGGTGCAGATCCTGGATTCCACCAGCCCAGCTCCAGCCCTTCTCTCCCTGCTCGTTGTCTCCCAGCAGTGTGGGCACTGGTTGTTTTCTCCTCCCCTCTTCACTCTGTTGGAGAGCTCGCCTTTTCCCCACACTGTTGCATCTGGCCTGGCAGGGCATCCTGTCAGCGGGGATTATTTCCTCTCACCTCATCTTACTTGTTGTAATATCCTGGGTTTGGTTTTGTTTTTTTTTAATTTGTCTATTGAGAGAGGAATAGAACCAAGCACCTCGGTCTTCCCGCTGCATATTTCTCCGTTATCCTCTTTATTCCCAGTTAATCATTGCAACAACAAAAAAAAGTTAACTAAGGGATTTGTTACAGCCTCATAGAATCATACAATCACTAGGTTAGAAGAGATCCACCAGATCATCGAGTCCAACCATTAAGCAGCTCTTCCTTAGGACCAGCCTTTTGCCAACCCAGAGCTCTGAGACAAATCTTAACTCTCAGTATACTGTGAGCATAATATTTTATTGAACTCTGCCTTGGGCCGGATAGGAATTTGTATTCCTTTCCCCACAGACTGTATTTTATGGCTTCCAGAAGCACAAATGTGCAAAAGCTGTCAATCCTGTAGAAGCTCTTGACCTGCAGACCTGGTTAAAGCGCGAGGAACCAGGGCTCTTTGCTCTGTGCTGCCAGTGATGGGAAACCAAAAGGGGTTGTCAGAAAAATGGATATTCACCAGATGACTTCCGATGCTTTTTCTCCTAGGACAGAAACACTAGGAGAATATATAAACTGTAAATGATTTATGATGGTATGTGTTTGAGGAGTCCTTTGAGTTTCTTTTTGATGGTAATCCACTGTATTTGCTTGCCTGTAGAATTTAGATTTCACCAGGACATTTTAGTCTTCTGCCCAGTTTCATATGTTATGTGGGTAGGAGAGAGTTCAAGCTGGTTGTAAACTATGTGAGCACATACTTTATGTTAAAAAAGGGGAAGATATGTATTCTAGAGGTAACCTACCTGAGACTGTGTCTGTTCTTATCATCTGTGGTAGCTAACGTGGACTGAAAGCTCTGAGGTTTGGAGTTATGTTGTGTTTTATAATCTTTGCCTTGAAAATATAAGGATTCTCACATGTGGTGATGCTCTGCTCCTGCTGGGAAGTGTCCGGCATCTCTGCAGGATGATATCTTCCTTTCTCTTGTCCTTGAGGTAGCTGATTGAAAATTCTGCATGAAGCAATCATGCTTGTGTGATGTTCCCATGCCAGTTCACTGACATCTGCTCTTTCTTGTCTTGTCTGTGATACTTTGGTATCCTCATTGCCCAGGGAACTGGGCATCGTGTGTTATGTCCGTGGAGAACTTCCATATGAATCATAGAATAACCAGGTTGGAAGAGACCCACTAGATCATCGAGTCCAACCATTCCTATCAAACACTAACCCATGTCCCTCAGCACCGCATCCACCCACACCTTAAACCCCTCCAGGGAAAATGAGTCAACCCCCTGCATGGGCAGCCTGTTCCACTGCCTAATGACCCTTTCAGTGAAGAATTTTTTCCTTATGTCAAGCCTGACCCTCCCCTGGTGGAGCTTGAGGCCATTCCCTCTTGTTCTGTCAATGGCACCATCCAGGATTTTGATCCAGCGGCTATCCCAATAACTTGAGCGTAAGCAGTTCTTTTCCAGAAGAACTCGGATTTTGCTTTTACAATTCATTTAAATTAGCTGTGGCAAACTACTTGACAGCTTCAGTGGGGAAAAAACCACCGTTATTTGATTTGAGTAAACAAAGCCAGTTAATGGTAAGAGAATAGTGGCAGCTGCATGCTAAGATAGTGCACTGTGTTGGCTCTGGTCCTTCAGCTTATTGGATACTGAGGTTGGTTTTTGAGTGGTACCACTATGCCATTCATTCGTTTAATATGTAGATCGAGTAAAATTTGCTTATACCAGCAATTCGTTTAGCCCAATGAAGTACAAGTAACCATAATGTCAGGTGCCAGGAGGTGTATCTATGGTGTGACACTGAACCTCGTGGCAGAGAGCAGGAAGAGGGGCCTGAGGGTGCTCTACTCACACAGCTGTGTTTGTAAAATAGTGTCAGTAAACCAAATGGGAACTAACCAGTTGTTTTGGGGAGCAGTGACTTAGAATCATGGAATGGTTTGGGTTGGAAGGGACCTCCAAGCCCATCCAGTCCCACACCTGTCATGGACAGGGACACCTCCCACTGGATCAGGGGCTCCAAGCCCCATCCAGCCTGTTCTTGAACCCCTCCAGGGATGGGGCAGTCACCCCTACTCTGGGCAACATGGGCCAGGGCCTCCCCACGCTCAGCATGAAAAATTTTCTCTTAATGTTTCATCTAAATCTTCCACCTTCCAATTTAAAGCTATTCCTCCTCATCCTATCTTTGCAGGCCCTTGTAAAAAGCCTCTCTCCAGCTTTCCTGGAGCCCCTTTCAGCACTGGAAGCTTCTCTAAAGGTCTTCTTGCAGCCTTCTCTTCTCCAGGCTGAACAACCCCAAGTCTCTCAGCCTGGCCTCATAGCAGAGGGGCTCCAGCCTTTGCATCATTTCTGTGGCCTCCTCTGACTTGGTATCTAGCTGGTCATTGCAGGGTGATGCTTTATTAGATTCCAGCTGCTAGCAAACACCATTCACGGAATCTTGCGGGAGGAAGCGTGTCGTAAGAACTGGGGCTCTTGCTGGTGGAGTTACTGGAATTCTGTACAACTCTGTAATCTGCATTAGCTGATGCAGCTTGGCGGTTTCTCCAGCTCTGGGTTTTGTAACACAGAACAGAAAACCAGCTTAGCCTGGGACTAGCCAGTCAACGCTGAGGGTGCCGTTCTGGGCAAGTTGTGCAGTTACGGAAAGAAGCTGATGTGAAACTGGATGGGTATCGCCAGATATCTCCTGAAAGCAGCTCAGATGATTGCAACATGAGGCAGAGCAGCTGTCAAAAATGTTCTTGTGCAAATGTGGTTATCTTTATTTTTGGACTAACCAGCATTTTGTCTTCACAGCAGCTATACTTGTGAATGGAAGTGGCTTGCAGACAGAGCTAGAATTGGCAGCCGGTGGACGTGGCTTCAAGCCCAGATTTCAGAACTAGAATACAAAATCCAACAACTAACTGACCTTCACAGGCAGATACGTGCCACCAAGGTATTGTCTGTCAGCTCATAAATGGGCTTTTCCAATAATCTTTTGCCAGTGTTTCTTGTGATATTTGTTTATTTGGTTCCTTGTTGTTGTCGTTGCTGTTTGTTTTGCCCTGGAGTTCTTGCATCCGCACAGACCGTCACATGCAAAGGTTAATGAGAAAGACAGCTGGAGCTAAAAAGCACCAAACCCTAGAAGCACCGGGACAGGAGTGGGAGTCAGGAACCCATCCGTGAGAGCTGGGGCTTTATTAGGGACCTTAGGGGCCCAGCACGACGAACTGCATTCATTGCTGCAATTTTCTCCTCTGCCAGAGAGGCAGAGGGGTGGCTGGTTATTAATTTTTGTGTCGTGGGGCTTCAAGGTGGGATTTTTTTCTTATTTACAGTGGATGTTTATTCTGAGGATTAGCTGGTTAATGTTTGTGCAGCACTTTGAACAGGTCAAGGATTAATTATTACTAAAATTCCAATGCGTGTAACTCATGGACTAGTTTTTTTGTAAATCAAACTGGCTAGACAGTGGGAAACTCGCATTCCTGAAACATTAATAATCTATCTATCAACTTAATGGGTTCCCCAGGTCATTCTCATGTGCAAGAAGCCAAAACGTGTGCTAATTCTGATGGTGTGATAGCCAGAGCTTTTAGAGGAGGGCATTTGAGAGCCTCGCGTAGGCTGGGGTCAGATAAGCACAGAGGGAGAGGAGTCAGAAGATACTTTAGACTTCATGGGGCTGAATATGAGACTCAGAGGGAGTTTAAAAGCAGAGGGAAATCACCCCAGGGAGCATTTCCCTCTGATCACATGAAATAAAATTATTCCCTCTTTTCCTTCTGCGCTCAAAGCCCTTCTTTTTGTGTCTGACTTTGTCTCCCCTGCTCATAACCTTTCCCCAGCCAGGTTTTTCTTTACAAACCCACCGAGGAGCCTTTTTCTGAGGGTCTGTCCTGCCCACAGAGTCATAGAATGGGTTGGGTTGGCAGGGACCTTAAAGATCATCTCGTCACTTTAGTGTTGTCCTCGCTACCAGGTGCAAGCAGTCTGCTCCACCCCAACGCTGTTGGTCTTTCGGGTAGCAGAGGCCTCCTGAGTTGCTGAACACAGAGGAGTAAATAGCCAAGAAACGAGAGAAAGAACGTTCTTTTAGTCATGCATTTTCTTCGCATTAGGTGGTACGCTGGCTTGCAGCCTAGGCCTCTTTCTGGTGAAGATCCATAGTGACATTCCATTTTGCAACCTTCGTGCCCCTCTTGCCAGCTGTGGTGCTCACTGCTTGGCATTGTGAAGATGAACACGGATTCTCTTCAGATTGTTTTGCTCTCTCTTGGATTGTCTTATGCCCGTGTCTGTAGCGCAGCAGCTACCGAAGCACATGTGGGCTGACAGAAGAGCTCTTTGTTTTCACTTAGTGGGTTCAGAGTGGTTACACAATATCGTTAGAATTTGTATGCCGTGTTTCATGGTTTCAGAGTGGTTTTCATCTGTTTTGAGTGGAAAATAATGTGATTCATAGCCAGTGAGCAATGATTTCAAGCAAAACGCCACTCTGACGCTATAACGCAATAGGGAGGGAGACGGTTAACTTGTGGGTGGCTTCCTGGCCTACTACGTCGTGTCCTCTCCATCTCTGTGCACACTGGAGTAGCGGCTCTGGATCTTTGAGAGCCCTTATAGTTAAGAAAATGTCGATCTGCAAACCAAAACAATTCCATGTAAGAGGAAGGGAGGAGAAGGACGGGGTTTGTTGCCAAACCGTTCTGATTGTGACCCATTTACCTCATGATTCCTATTTAGTCAGAGTTAGCCTTCTAACTCTTTCCCCTTCCTCTTCCCTTATTTAGTCAGAGTTAGCCTTCTAACTCTTTCCCCTTCCTCTTCCCTTCTGTGCTTATTCCATGTCTGCTTTTTCATAGGGTCTGTCAGTCCTCTCCTGCCTTTTGTGCTTTCCTCTTTCTGTCAACAGGATTCTGCAACTTCAAAACAGAATTTCACTGGAAGGGGAGTGCTTCCCCTCTTTTCACTGCTTTTCCTGCTTGTCCTCTTATTCCTCTGACTCCAGTGTTTGTGTTTTGGACTTTTGTGGCTATTTTGTTTCTGCTCTCTCTGCGCTTCTTTTACTAAAAAAGATCTAAGGATTCTAAATTTCTGAAAGAGCCTGAAGCTGTTGAGCTAGATCATCTTCCTGGTGTGGCACATCCAGATTAGTTCTGTGCTTGGATTTCCTTGAAGGCACTGCCTGCTCCGTAACTGCTGCTGGGCTGCTCGTCGCAGGGTGATACTGTCTGGAGTCATTTCCTTCCACTTTAAATGGAAAAGCACAGGCGAGGGGCTACTGCCTCACGATTCGTGTGGAAAATGTAGCATGGACTTGATGGAAGTCCAGAACCTCTGTGCCACTTTTGGGCACCAGAGTGAGTTCTCGAGCACCTGCCTTTGGTGTTAGAGAAGAACTTTGTGCTCAGCTTCGAATTTTTAGCTTAAATAGGATAATAAGTAAGCGAGAGATTGAGAACAGGACAATTTCATGTTTTCCCCTCATCCTGTTGAAGTCTCTTTGGGACTGTCGTGTTTTAGGGCAAGTTGCTAACGAGGCAGGAGTCAAAGTGTGAGTAAAACCACAGGATCCTTGGTTTTCCACTGCCACAAGCTAGGACGAGCCTGTCGTGCTAAAGGAAATAATGTAGGGATTCCTTTAGGCCACAGGATGTCAATCTGCCCATATTCTGTAGTGGAATAATCTCACTGGAAAGAAAACTTTAAGTAATTGAATGATCCGTTCTTTCTGCTGACAGTTTGAGTAGCAGACACTGCTTAAAAGCAAATAAGTCCTTTCCCTTTCTCTTTGGAAACAGCCTGCGGAAGGCTGAGAGCCTTTTCTGAGCATTAAATTTTATTTATTTAGGATAATGACAAATTTGAGGAACCTTTGCACTGTTAGAAAATTTTCTTTGCTGATTATTTAGTTCAACGTTTTAAGATGTTAAAAAAACCCAACTGGGATGTTAGCTAGGATTGCATTTGACACTCTTATCTTTCTGTCACGTGGAAAGCACAATGAGGATATTCTTTTCCTAGTTCTGTTTATGAAACTCTGTTATTTCCCTCTCCAGTAAAGTCATATTTCTCATTAGGAGACATTCTAGATGATAGACCACATCTGATCCCACGTTTGTGCTGTGAAAAGCACTGGCATTGCTGACCATTTAGAATAGTTACCTCTGTGATGATGAAACTCTAAAAATGCTCACCTTTTAAAACAATTAGTTATTAAGTTGTAAAAGGCTTTTGTTTTGAATTGTATCCATCTCTGCTGCAGAAAAAAAAAAAAATAGCAGCCTTGATGTTTTGCTCAGAAAATGGATGGGAATAAGAAAAACAGAGTGCTTCAAAATGCCTCCTCAGGATGTATTGGCTGCAAAGACCACGACCAGCTTCAAATCAGAGGCTGGCTGTTCCGTACAGCAAAACCTCCTCTTAAATCAGCAGGGCAATCATACGGTTGCTCTAATAAGTATGAATTTCTGATTTGAATTTTGGCACAGATGTTTAAGCAGTGGTACAAACACCGGAGCGATTGCTGTTATAATGAGTAGCGTAAACGGTGCAGCTTTTCACTCATGAAAATACCGACTATTTCTGTATTTTAGCTGTGAAGTGTGTTTCAAATGTAGTTTGAATGCTCCAAAGAGTTGCCGGGAGGCGTTAAGGGGGGATGTGTCAGGTTTGACTGCCCCTTAAAAATTATTTAGGAGGGTTAATCCGTTGTCAACCAACCGTGTTCAATTGCTGTTGTCTAGGGGATGGTGATCTTAGAAGAATTCCCATTTCCAAAAGACATTTTGAAGAAGCAAATACAATTGACAGACCACGAAGCTTTATTAAACGCCACAGGGAATTCGCAAGCTGCCATTGAGAGACAGGATTCTTTGCCGGAGCATGACTTTGAAATGTCACCCAGCAGCCCTACCCTGCTTTTACGAAACATAGAGAAACAGGTAAAGTAAAATAAGAACTGAACGGTCGATGGAGCCAAATGATTCGCTTCAGAAACAGGGCAGGTTCCATGGTGATTGCTTCCAAAAAGGAAGATATTTTGCAGTCCTGAGAGCGGTACTGATGAATTGAAGGGCCTAAACAACCACATTGTACACCAGGTTTACTAATTAACCTTTTATTTCTGACCTGTCTGTGTTACCGCTTTGTTTCCATCCAAGCGGCCACATAACCGCTTCTTTCGGCTCTCCGCAAACCTGCCCCTCCTTCGTGGTTAGGCTCAGTGCAGAGTCGCCACAGATCGTTTCAGGAAATACTTAGTTGAGATGAAAGAACACAGCTGAAGATGGAGGTTTAATAGAATCACAGAATCATAGAACAACCAGGTTGGAAGAGACCCACCGGATCACCAAGTCCAACCATTCCTATCAAACACTAACCGATGTCCCTCAGCACCTCATCCACCCGTCCCTTAAACACTTCCAGGGAAGGGGAATCAACCACCTCCCTGGGCAGCCTGTTCCAGTGCCCAGTGACCCTTTCTGTGAAAAATTTTTGCCTAATGTCCAGCCTAAATCTCCCCTGGTGGAGCTTGAGGCCATTCCCTGTCATCCTTTCCCTTTTTCACTTGGGAGAAGAGGCCGTTACCCTTATTGCACTTAAAACAAAGACCCAACAGAACACATTTGTTGCCCTGCCTCTTCGAGCATCCTAGGTCTGGTTGGGAGCCGAGGAATTCCAGGTGCTTAAGAGGCACTGCGTAGGTGTAGCTGTGAGCAGAGTTTCGGTTCATGGTGTTCCAAGCAGTCATTTCCAAGGTTAATTCCAGGAAACACGGTATAGACTCCAACAGGGTTTGCTTTTGCTAGAGAGTACAGAAGGAATGCGGCAGGATCGCGTTGCTGAGGGAGATGGAGGAAATTGGTTTGGAGATAAATTGATGCAGTTAGCGTGGAGTGAACCTGGTAGAGGCAGTGTGGGGCAGTAACGTCGCTCTGCTGCTGTGCAGAAATCCTTGGGTGCACACACTTTTTTTTTTTAAACGGGGTAAAACTAGTTTTAGGTTCTCAACACCTCTTCCTGAATCTCTGTGCCAATTTTTCTTATTCGATAGTCATACTTCCCTGTTACTAAAACGTTTACTCTGCTTGATAGCGCTTATCTGCAGCAGACAGGAACGAGGAAGCAGTGAAACAGGACACTGAGATGTGTGGTGCTGGCAATTCCATCAGATAAACCAAAGAGCATTTTTAGAATGTGGTAAACGTCCCCTTTTTGAGTGTTTGCTTGGATAATTAAACACACTTCTCAGTGAGACTTGGACAGTGACATCAATATCAGTGTGCTTCCTTGTCCCTGAATAGCTACAGAGGTCCAAGAATGGTCAGGATCTGAAAATCGCTTGGAAGTGAAGGTGTTCTTCATTTACACGTCTTGCAGGTTACATCAGGTTTCCCTTTACACTGCAGAAAGCACTGGGGTAGATTAGAGAGCAGCCCTGCGGAGAAGGATTTGGGGTGCTGATTGATTAGAAGCTTGACGTGAGCTGTCCATGTGGCCTCACAGCCCAGAAACCAGCCGTGTCCTGGGCTGCATCTAGAGCAGTGGGTTCAGCGGGGCCAGGGAGGGGATTCTGCTCCTCTGCTCTGCTTTGGTGAGACTCCAACTGGAACCTTCTGTCCAAGTCTGGAATCCTCAACAAAAGGAGGAGATGGAACTGCTGGAGCAGGTGCAGAGGAGACCACGGAGATGATGTGAGGGCTGGAGAACCTCTGCTGTGATGACAAGATGAGAGAGTTTGGGTTGTTCAGCATGGAGAAGAGAAGACTCTCAAGAGGTTTCAGAGCAGCTTCCAATGCTGAAAGGGGCTGGAATAGGACGAGGGCGAATGTTTTTAAGCTGAAAGAGGGGTGATTGATATAAGATCTTAGGAAGCAATCCTTCACTCTGAGGGTGGGGAGGCCCTGGCCCAGGTTGCCCAGAGCAGTGGTGACTGCCCCATCCCTGGAGGGGTTCAAAGCTGGGTTAGATGGGGTTTGGAGCCCCTGATCCTGCAGGAGGTGTCCCTGCCCATGGCAGGGGTGGGACTGGATGGGCTTTGAGGTCCCTTCCAACCCGAACCATTCCATGATTCTGTTTGCTTTTTGTCTTCGCTCTGTAAATTAGCCTTAACTCCAAGGGGGAGTTTCTGTTTGCTCCGTGCCAGCAGCAGCGATGCTGGGGGCTGCAGTACATCCCCAGCTGTTCCCACAGAAATCCTCAGTCCTATCCTAAAGTATTTCTTTGTTAAAACCGAACAATTTCTCTTGCGAACAAAATCAATACCAAGTGACTGAGCCTAGCGAGTTTAATTAATCCTGGTTTCGAGTCCTTTTCATAGCTACGCGGTGTTTTAAAAACATGGATGTTTTGCCTTGTGTTTTGGAAGTCTGCCATGGCTTTGGTGCTTTCAGATTCAGTGGCGACTTTGCTCCTTGCAGATTGATTTAAAAGTCTGAAAGAATTCAACCTGCAAAATATTTGACTGGCATCTTGTTTGCTTTGTCCTGGCCTTTTATAACGGGCTTCCTGTTCCTCTGCTTTCATATCCGTCCTTGAATATTTTACTCTGATGTGAAATTTTTACCTAATTGCACTGCTTAAACATTAACGGGAAAGTTGTGAGCTGTACTAAAATGGAAAATAATTGGGTTTGCCTCTTTCTGCATAAATTATTGTGCCTCAAAATGTGAAGAAAAATTCCCGAGTAACCTGCAGTGGTTCTTGTTTGAATCAGTTTTAGTTCTGAGTGAAAATTAGACAAAGTGAGCGAACGAGCTTTAAGAACTGATCTGCCATTTCAGAGACATTTGATTTGTGTTTAGGGTGCAGCACAGTTTCGTCTGAGCGAGCTACAGTTATTGTCAGGATAGCCCTTAAGGTCTGACATTTAAAACAAAAATATCATTGTGAAATATTATCTGGCGTCAGGCCTCGGTTCAGGGCTTTATGAGGAGCGATTCTTATTCTTAACAGATTGGCTGCATTTGTTTAAGGGCGTTTGAGGTGGGATGGGGGCTGCTTGCTTCTATTTTTGAGGATACCAGAGGATTTCTGTCTGTAATTCTGACAGCCCTCCTTGGAAAAAACCTTTGTTAGACTACAATGAGTAGCAAGGATTCTTTTAACAAGAGAATCATGGAATGATGGAATGGTTTGGGTCAGAAGGGACCTCCATGGGCAGGGACACTTTCCACTGGATCAGGGACTCCAAACCCCATCCAACCTGGCCTGGAACCCATCCAGGGATGGGGCAGCCACCCGTGCTATGGGCAACCCTCATTGAGAAGAATTTCTTCCTAACTTCTAATCTAAATCTTCCCCTTTCCAATTTTAAGCCATTCCCTCTCGTGCTGTCCCTGCTTTCCCTGATCCAGAGCCCCTCCCTAGCTTTCCTGGAGCCCCTTTCAGCACTGGAAGCTGCTCTGAGGTCTCCACGCAGCTTTATCTTCTCCAGGCTGAACAACCCCAGCTCTCTCTGCCTGTCCTCATAGCAGAGGTGCTCCAGCCCTTTGAAAGAAATCCTTGGAGTGAACAAAATAGACAATTGATCAAACAGCAGATGTTTTTTCCCTGTTGAAATCCTTGTGGAGTGGATGCTTGTGCACCCCAGTCAGCAGCTCTGGGGTGCAGCTGTTGGAACATCAGCTCTAAAGTGTTCTGGTTTCCTTTGCCTTTTTATAACCCTTTGGTTAATCTGCTAAAATCACTGATGCGTTTTGTGTGCTTCTTATTCAAACGCATAATAACATCCTTGGCTGATCGTTGAAGGTTGTGTTGAGTTCTTGTGTCTGGGGGTTGGTTGAGGGTTTTGGTTTAGCCGAACGTAATAATTGTGAAAGAAAACCCACATCACTCTTAATTATCCACAAAGAGAAACTAAATATGGTTATTCCATGATGTACGCTACTGGAATCCAAAATAGGAAAACAACACAGCCCAGGACCTTTCAGTTGTTAAAGCCTGTTTAAAAGTCTGACCACCTTTTATTTCTCTTTATTTCTTCCAGAGTGCGCAGCTGAGTGAAATCATCAGCAGCCTCATTGCTCCGCTCAATCTGTCTCCAGCTTCTTCACCTCTTTCCTCCAAGACCTGTCGGCACCGGCAGCTGGTCAATGGCATCTCCTTCAGGTAGGAGCCGCGCGGCAGCAGGGTTGGACAGTAACTCTGGGTGAAGTTGTGTTGTGGGAACTGATAATCGTTATGGTAGTAAATCAGGAAAGAGAGCTACTTTCCGCAGGCCTTGAGAGGATTCAGGTCTTGCTTGTGAGGTTGAAAGTAGTTGAGTTCTGTGTTGTTTTAAAGACGTCACAAAATTACGCAGTCCCTGTAAGTACTCTTAAATCCTGGGAGGGTCAATATGTCAGTGAAGGAATGAAAGGACACGGTTATCAGTCAGAACACAATTGGAAAGGGGAAGATTTGGATGAGACATTGGAAAGAAATTCTTCTAGCTGAGGGTGGGGAAGCCCTGGCCCGGGTTGCCCAGAGCAGGGGTGGCTGCCCCATCCCTGGAGGAGTTCTAGGGCAGGTTGGATGGAGCTTGGAGTCCTTGATCCAGTGGGAGGTGTCCCTGCCAATGGCAAGAGTGGAACTGGAAGGGCTTTGAGGTCTCTACCAACTCAAACCATTCCATGGTTCCACATTTCTCCGCGCTACTCCATACTGCTTAGTAAAACTGTCCTTTATTCAAAGGTGTTAAAATATAGTACAGGCTGTAATCAAAATTAGCCTCAAACCAGCATTTAGACAATTGACTACAGCCCTTGCCTACGGAACACCTAGATATGTAGGATATGTCTCCTGAGATACTGGCAATGAGATTTTGGAGGCTGGGAGGCTTGTTGTTATTCACAGATCTTAATTAAGATGAGGTGGTTGAAGAAGGTGTTCCCTACTGGAGCTGGGAGGCTTGTGGCAGTGCCCCTAGCAGGATGTAACTCCCTGAGTCTCGGAAGAGCTGACCACACCGTCTGCTTCAGCAGCTTTGCCGCAGAGGCTGTGGCCTCCCACAAAGAGATTAGGATGAGCAGCTTCTTTAACTGACACCTGTTCCAAAGCGCTTGTGTAACTCTGCTCTAAATGTAAGGATGAGGGGGTCCTGTCATGTCACATTCACGCTTCTGATATATCAGTTGTTTACGAAGAGTATGGAGGAAAATCAGAAAATTCCTCTGAGTTTTGGCAAGTCAGACACTATCCCAAATCCGTCCTCATCCCACTTTCTGAGCAGCCCACTTGTTTGCTCATGAAGTGCTCTCTGAGGTTGTTTGGTTTCTGCTCAGGACCAGGAAAAGCCCAAGGGAGAAGGGGGGGCTAGGAAGATTTTCTCAGTGCTGTAGGTCTAAACTGGAGCTGGTGATTTCAGTGTTGGAAGGGAAGCTGCAAGCCCTATGACCTTCCTAGGTGTCACCTTAACAGTTAAGTAGTTTATTTGAATTTTTCACTTCTTATAATAGAATCATAGAACAACCAGGCTGGAAGAGACCCACCGGATCCTCGAGTCCAACCGTAGTCACCCCATTCCATTCTGTCCCCACTGCTTTGGGACTCAACTCCAGCCTCCCCAGTCACCCCATTCCCTCCCCATCACGTCATGGCTCAGCTCCAGGAACCCCAGAACCCCTTTCCCCTCCCTGCCCACTTCTGCCCAGCAACAGGACCCTGGGAACAGGGGTTTTTGAGGAGTGGAAAAGACCAGACAAAGGTAGGTGCCTCTGTGTGTCCCCTCAGCCTCAGGTGGAGCTGACAGCACACATGAGGGGACATATTATGATGTGTTTTGAAATCCACAAATAAGTTTTGTTCATTAGTGATGAGAATTGGGCACGTCGTAGAGTGGTTTTTTGTGAGAATCCTCCAGAGGAAATTTGCTCCCTCCTACTTCTTTGGGGGTTGAGTGTGTTGCGGCTGGTTGTTGCATTTTGTTGCAGTGGTTTTGTGTGCAACTGAGACAGTGATGTGCTGCAGTTAATGTTGGTGTTCGGATGGTTTTCCCCTCACTCTTTCTATCCAGACCT
Source organism: Coccyzus lansbergi (assembly GCA_033558105.1). NCBI lineage: Eukaryota > Metazoa > Chordata > Aves > Cuculiformes > Coccyzidae > Coccyzus > Coccyzus lansbergi. The sequence continues at coordinate 36,551 of JAUMJK010001057.1, forward strand.
CACTTGTGCTCTTTGAAGTACTGGAGAAAACAGAAATCAAAATCAAATGGAAAATAAAGGGAATTTTTGGGTTTTGAAGATGAAGAAAAAGATATAATAGTGAAAAACACCCATGCTAGCATCAATATAAATGGAGAACCTGCCTGGGCATCCTGTTTACACGATTGGCAGGAAAACCTGCGCTGTGCTGTGGGCTGGAGTTGTGAGCCGCAGCAGAGAGAGCTCTGCGAGGCACAGGAGGGTGAACAGAGCAGCTAGCAGGGGCTGAGGGGACATCATCAAAGACCTGGGCAGATCACCAGGACAAGGGCAGGCATTGCAAAAGCTGAGGAGTCACCCTCAAGAGCTTTTTGTGCTAATTTACCTGTCCAAGTTGCCTTTGTATAGGAATTAAGTGTATGGGAGTCCAGAGCTTGGCGCTGTCTGACTTCAAGGCAGAGAATTCCAGAGAAAGCGTTTCTGAGAATTCAGAGAAAGGATTTTAAGGAATCTTTTGCATGGACTTCAAACATTGTTTTCTTTCTTAAGTCTTAAAAATGCGGTGTTAGCATTAAGAATGTCATGATTCAATATCTTGGACTTTTTCTTGACGCTAAGATGTTCCTTTAAATACATTGGTCGATCCTGCTTTTAATTAGCACATATATTTCACTGAGTCTCTGCTCTTTGTTGGGATTGTCCTGATGTGGTGGAGGAGAGGACAAGTTCAAGCCTTACAGACTTATCATCCCAGCAGCACATTGTGGGATGGGGTTTAATCACCTTTCCTTAAAAAATGCTTTTTGATCTAGTGAAAATGTGCTGCTAGAAGAATGCTGCTTGTCAAAAAAAGTTGAGAAATAGCCTTGGAATAAATTAGTTTACATGTTCTGTTGTGAGTTTTAACTTTACTGGTGAGACTGAGGGAAGTTTTTACATCTTCAGTCACATTTCTGGCTTCATTTTGAAGTAGATAAGTGCTGAGGTGAATGAGAAGGTGTGGCATTTTTTGATCGGAATGGTTGGTCTCGATGATCCGGTGGGTCTCTTCCAACCTGGTGATTCTGTGATTCTATGACTGGTTGTAAAATTCATCAGAGAAAATAATCGTTTGTCAAGGCAGAATCATGGAATGGTTTGGGATGGAAGGGACCTCAAAGCCTATCCAGTGCCACCCCTGCCATGGGCAGGGACACCTCCCACTGGATCAGGGACTCCAAACCCCATCCAACCTGGCCTGGAACCCCTCCAGGGATGGGGCAGCCACCCCTGCTCTGGGCAGCCTGGGCCAGGGCCTCCTCAGCCTTAATGTCCAATCTCAATATTCCCCATTCCAATTCAAAGTAATTCCCCCTCGTCCTGTCTCTGCCCTCTCAGGATTTAAGAGCCCTTCCCCAGCTTTCCTGGAGTCCCTTTGAGCACTGGAAGCTGCTCTGAGGTCTCCCTGCAGCCTTCACCTCTCCAGGCTGAACAACCCCAACTCTCTCAGCCTGGCCTCAGACAGGATGCTCCAGCCCTTGGATCATGTCCGTGGCCTCCCCTGGACTCACTCCGACAGCTCCCATGTCCCTCACCAGAGCAGAGCAGAGGGGCACAATCCCTTCCCTCGCCTGCTGGCCACCTGCTGTGAAGCAAGGCCAAGATTTCTCGTATGCTTGCACTTCCCAGGCAGTTTGGAGCTGCAGTCAAGGCCCTCAGCACTGTAAAAATAAACGCACACTTGAGTGCTTTTTACAGCAAGCCGTCAGCTTTACAGGCAGATGTTGCTACAGCAACAAAATAAAATTCGAATACCTATAAAAGCGAAGTGCCTTCTTCCCATTGAGTCATTCCTGCCAAACGGGAGGGTACTTTGAATTCTTCCCTTGTGGTGTTCCCTGTCCTGGTGAGCAGACTGGGACTCAGGCTGGCGAGTGCCATACAAGGTTGTGGTACTTATACCTACAGGCTTTTCTGCTGCTCTTGGCCCTGGGTTGTCACAGTTTTACAATTGCATCCTGTGTTGCTGAGGAGGGGAGCGTGGAGGTGACGTTGTGGAGAGGTGATGCTTTAGCACTGAGCGGGGATCAACGCGGATAGACTTGGGGAAATGCAGATAAGAGTGAGATTTAGTGTTAAATCTTACCCAGCGTTCCTGTACACTCTGTCTTATCATGACTGGAACTGAGCTTGCATTCTTCCAAACCATCTGGGTCTAACTAGCTTCTAGGTCTTAAAGGCAAACCAACAGGCTAGACATTCCCTCAGGCTGGGCTTGGGCTGTATTGGAGAGCTCTGCTGGAATGTCCTTGGATGCAGTTTTATGGCCTTGTGTTGGTTAAACTAAGTGCGCAGAGCTCCTGATTTTGAGAGAAGGAGACTGAGAGGAGACTTTGTCACTGTCTGCAGCTCCCTGAAAGGAGCTTGTAGCGAGGTGGGTGCTGGTAGCCAGTGACAGGACAAGGGGAAATGGCCTCAAGATGCACCAGAGGAGGTTTAGGTTGAATATTAGGAACAATTTCTTTACTGAAAGGGTTGTCAAGCCCTAGACGAGGCTGCCCAGGGAGGTGTTGAGTTGCCATCGCTGGAGGCGTTTAAAAGATGAGCAGACGATGTACTTGGAGACACAGTCCGGTGGTGGATTTAGCAGGGCTGGATCCGTGGTTGGACTCGATGATCTTACAGGTCTTTTCCACCCAAACCCACTTTCTGATCAGTGATTCTATACAAATGGTTCACAGCAAGTTGCAACCGAACGTGCACTGTTGCAATGCCAAATGGGCACTGGTTGGTAAAGTTTTGCTTACAGTTCAGCTCTTGAGCAATAGCAGAACACCTCAAAAGTGTCTGGGCAGGACTCTAGGTCTCCTTTATGCAGCATGACTGCTGTCTTCAGCAGAACCTAAGTCTGTAGGGGATTATTAGCTGTATCTTCAAACTCTGAGGTGTTAGATGTGTTAGAAAGAGGGTTCTGAAAACCATTGTATGCTCGAGGGCTTAACTTCATTTTGACATTTGTTTCCATGAGCAGAAAAGTGAGCGAGGATGATGAACCTCCTTTCATGACCTGACATAGAATTAATTAACGAGCAGACACAGCACAGAAGGCTAAAGCATCGTAGTGTTTATAAAACGCTGGTGTAATTAGGTAGCCAATACTAATCAGGGTGTGAAATCCTGGCTTGTGCATGCAGAGTGTATCTAACTTTTTGTATTTCCTCCCCACTTCATCATGAAACTGCAGAGCTTCAGACAACAGAGAGGTGTCGTCTTCGAGCAGCTGGTTGCTTGATCACCAGCACATCAAGAAAAGAAGGAGAGACCGAACCAGACTAAGACCTGTCTCCGTGGCCAACGTGAGCACGTCTGCCCGGACGAGGCCGCTTCACAGCTTCCAGAAGAGGAAGCTCTACAGAATGCACAGTGCCTGTCACTGGAATCAGCAGGTAGGCGCTCGCTTTTCTCCTCAGGAGGCCAAACCAAGAAGTCCAACTGCCAGAGCCTGTGTGGGTCTGTTCTGCTGGAAGAGCAGCACGTGCTGTGCTGGTTGGTTGGGACCTTCAGGGAGCTCGTAGTGTACATGGCAGCAGCACGAGCTGTGTCAGCAGGGACTCTGGCTTAATGAGATGAACACAAAACTTCGAGATTGCCCAGAATCCCACTTATCAAATGACTTTGTTGCGTGGTTCTCTTTAAAGCCTTTGTGCAGTCTGAGGCGCAGCCCGAGAGCTTCCCTGGGAGGCTCGGCTGCTCAGAATCCACTGCACGGTGGAAATCAGCTGCCTGCTTGTTTTCAGAATATTTGTTTTAGCTACAAGAAAGTTGACACAGCTGGAGGCACATTATTTTCTAGGAAATTAAACTGCAGTATCTTAATCTTGTTTCCCTTTTCGCTGTTCATGGTCAGTTATTTTGCCTTTTTCGTGACATTTTATGAATGCCTTAAAATTTTACGCATCACAAAGGAATTAATGGTGTAAAATGTGGTAAAAAAACCCATTGTCTGTTGTGCAGGAGAAGGCACATCTGTTCACCTCCGATATTAATAGCGTATTACTGGTAAGAATATCTAATGAGTTTAGCTGTGGTGCTTAAAGCAACAGTCTAATTTGGGAGCAGAGACCTTATGAACTCATTCTTTAGAGCAGTACTAATCCCAAGTGGGTTTAATTTCTTGATTTTTTTTTTTTTTTCCCCTTTGCCTTTTGAGAGTATGTTCGGTGGAGAGCAATCTCCGTGTCTCCTTGGCGGACACTCTGGGATTTGCTAAGGGAGGAATTTCCCCTGCGAGGATGTGCTGCGTGAGCCTGCTGATTCAGCATCCACTGCGAAATTGCACGAGTGTCCTAGTTTTCGGGAGATATTTTGTTGAAAATCTGTCAGGTTCCTTATTAGCTTGCGTTGCCAGCTCCCTGGCAGTGGGATAAAGGCTTGGCGGCCTGCCTGGAGGGCTGATGGAGCGAGGGGAGGATTAGAGTTTGGGAGCTCTGCCTCCTGGACACTTTTAGGCTTTTCATCTGGAATCATAGAATCGTTTGGTTGGAAGAGACCTTTGAGATGATTGAGCCCAATCGTCTTGTCCACTGCTGAACCAGCTCCCTGAGCACCTTGTCTGCTGATCTTTTAGAGACCTCCAGGGATGGGGACTCCATCGCCTCCCTGGGCAGCCTCTTCCAATGCTGAACCACTCTTTCAGTGAATAAATTTTTCCAGATATCCAGTCTGAATCTGCCCTGAGGCAACTTGAGGCCATTTCTTCTTATTTACCGCTTGCTGCCTGGGAGAGGAGCCCAGCACCCCCCTCCCTGCCACCTCCTTTCAGGGAGATACAGAGAGTGATGAGGTCTCTCCTCAGCCTCCTTTTCTCCAGGCTAAACACCCCCGTGGGCGATGCTGCTGTGCCGAGTAATCTGAGCAGGTGGTGCCTAAAGAACTCTGACCAGACAATTGGAATAAGATGCAGACTTCCCACCTATAGGGGTTTCAGAAATGCTGGGATAACTTTGAGAAATGTAGGGGTTTGGGAATAACTAGTTGTACCCTTTGTGCATCGAGTGGCATTCGGAGCGTTGTCCTTCACAAGTGCATCTGAAGAGACGCGAAGCTCTCTTCCCTGGCCCCTCCACTCCCCAGCATCCATGTTAGGAAAGGCAAAGCATGGAGCTCCGAACCATCATCTGTTGGTTCAGGAGGTCACTGGGAAGACAGCCACATTTTTTCTCTTATCTGCTGCCATGCCACATACATTTGCGGCGCTGTCAAAAGTCAGCGTATTTAGTGACATTGCTGCCTCTGAGCCCCATCAAGAGATGACCCTCATTGTCCTCTTTGCTCTGTTTCTTCTCTGCAGAGGATGACACCTTCCCCTGCTCTGGTATTTAAATAACGTTTACACAGAGTGGTGTCTAAAAGATAACAGAGCTCTGAAACTCCTGCCAGATCAACAGATAGTCAGGCTGCAGCAGGGATAAATAAAATGTGTTGCCGGGTGTTTGGTTTATCTGTCACCATCCGCTGTCCTCAGGAACTTCAGACATCCTTGGGGGCCAAATCCGCTTGTCCCCTAATTCAGAATGATGGAGTCACACAGATGATCTGTGAGTCATCTTCTGGCCATGGAAACTGTTCTCTGTCTTTCTTCTTTCATTATCTAAATAGCTTGGTAAGAGCTTAGGCCATTTCTTGGTTGTGAGTCAGCGCAGAAGCCACTCAGAGCAGGCCACGTGTGCAATAAACCCCAAGATTGCGGTCTGCTTCAGCCTAGAGGATGTGATCATAGCAGTGCGTTACCACTACGTGGTTTCTGAACGAATATTAATGCTTGCATGCAGAGCACAAAGGAGCAAACTGCAGGCATGGTCAAGTAGGAGGACACGTCTTGTGGGTAAGGGTTGGAAGTCTGAAAGTGCTTCCTTCATCTCGTCTGTGTTGTTACAGCTGGCAGTGACCTGTGGGTCATTGTCTTCTCCTGTGACGTGCACATGATGTGGTTTGAACCCGAAGAACGAAGGCAAAGAGTATCAAAACATTCAACCCGTCACAGTCTGTAAGCAAGCAGATCGTTCCAGGACTGAGCTATTAGCTAAGTCTTTGTGAATCTGGTAACTCCTGGAATCAGAAGGTGTCATGGACTGCGGGGACAGGGCCTGGGTCTCCGTGCTGGTCCCTGCGCCGGGGAATCCACGAGCAGGGAGCAGGAGACTGTGGCTGTAGGACCAACCTGGCATCTGCCAGGCAGGGTTTAGACAAGCTATGGGAGATGTTATCTTTGAGTTTCTGTGGCTTCTCTGCTTCAGAGAACTCCCTGCAGACCTCTAGTGCCTCTGAGACTAGAGGCTGGGGCCTCTGCTCCACCCTATGTCTGACACAAACCCCTCTTCTTCCCTGGAGGGGTTTAAGGAACGGGTGGATGAGGGACATGGTTTAGAGATTGATAGGAATGGTTGGACTCGATGATCCAGTGGGTCTCTTCCAACGTGGTGATTCTATGATTCTATTTCCCAGTGGCTGTTGTGTGTACAAATGCTTCCCCCTACCCGGATTCTCAAGAGTTGAGGACCTAGGTGCTCCTCCAAATGCTTTTTCTATAGTGAGGAGCTATTTGCTGGCTCTTTTTGCCTGGACTTGAAGGGACTGAATTATCTGTGAGATATCAAAGTTCCATTCAGTCTGTGTAATGCAGACAAGTGGTGTCGCTGGTCAGGAACTCTCAGCAAGGTCTTTGCTCAGCTCACCTGCCCTGATCCTTTCTTTTCTAGAGTATTATCTGTGTGGTTGGCTCCAGAGTCATCTTAGGAGCAAGGGATTTTTTTTTGCCAGTACATTTTGTCCGTCCTAACTCGCTGTGTTCTTGTTTTTCCAAGCCACGCTCTGCCCGGAGATGTCGTTGAGGCTGGGTAGTGTTTCAATCAATTACAGTCTTTATGTAGCTATAAATAAAGGTGCGAGGTGATAGAGGGGCTGGAGCACCTCTGCTAGGAGGCCAGGCTGAGAGAGCTGGGGTTGTTCAGCCTGGAGAAGAGAAGGCTGCAGGTAGACCTTAGAGCAGCTTCCAGGGGTGAAAGGGGCTCCAGGAGAGCTGGGGAGGGGCTTTTTAGAAGGGCAGGGAGTGACAGGATGAGGGGGAGTGGGTTTAAAATGGAATGGGGAAGACTGGGATTAGATATTAGGAAGAAATTCTTTGCAATGAGGACTGGGGAGGCCCTGGCCCAGGTTGCCCAGGGCAGGGGTGGCTGCCCCATCCCTGGAGGTGTTCAAGGCCAGGCTGGATGGGGCTTAGTAGAGCCCCTAATCCAGTGGGAGGTGTCCCTGCCCATGGCAGAGGTGGGACTGAATGGGCTTTGAGGTCCTTTCCAACCCAAACCATTCACGATTCTATGATAGAGGAGTGAGGTCTGAGTGGTACCTGTTGTGGTTGTAGAGCACAGTGGGGTTTTCATTCCCCAAATTCTCATTGTATTTGTATCTCCACCTGCTGGTTGTGTGGACTGAGGCGTGTGGAGACTGGAATTGAAATTCAACTCTGAAAGTTGGGAATTGGGGTGACAGAGCTGACATTTCAGACCCCAAAAGCAAACAATGGGTGTGATGTTGCCAGCTTTTACAGTTGAGCATTGTCGCATTTTTTTTTCTTCTTAACGGGAGTTAAGTGAGAGCAGAAGAATTTCTGCTTTCATTTAGTGGCTTAAAAAGAAAAAGGAGGGGAGGGGGAGCAAATGCTTTTCCAGAGGCTCTGAAACAGACAGGGGAAAGAGTATTTAAATTCTAGGGTTTGGTTTCTTATTTTAACCTAGTTCTTATGGCAGTGCTATGGTTTGCCCTCTTCTCAGGGCCAGTGGTAATTTTTGTTGGTGCTGTTTAATAAATACAGGTGGGTCTTTCAGCCTGTCTGGTTAACTTTCAGGTTTGGAGGAAGAGCACGTAACTGTACTGCTATAATTTGTGTCATGCCCAGCAGGCAGAGCCTTTATCTTACTTGCTCAGTGTCTGCTATCTGTGAGGGGGCTGGAGGCAGCAGGAAAGGAGGGTGAGGGACAGGGAGGAGGAGGAGGGGTGCAGAAAACATGCTTTATCAGAATCTGGCTTGCAGTGTGGTAGCTGCACCTTGACTTCTACCAGGTGATATATTTGGCTGAGGAGGAACAGTTTAGCGTCTGCTTCCTAGAATACAATCCAATTTCCTCTACTGTATGTTGTGGTTTGTTTGTGTTTTAAGGAGGTGCAGGTGAGTTCTTTGTGGCTGTAGCCAACTGCTGCTTTCTTCACCTCTTTCATAGAATCATAGAACAACCAGGTTGGAAGAGACCCACTGGATCATCAAGTCCAACCATTCCTATCAAACACTAAACCATGTCTCTCAGCACCTCGTCCGCCCGTTCCTTAAACCCCTCTAGGGAAGGTGACTCAGCCCCCTCCCTGGGCAACCTTTGTCAGTACCCAGTGACCCTTTCTGTGAATTTTTTTTTCCTAATGTCCAGCCTGAATCTCCCTTGGCAGAGCTTGAGGCCATTCCCTCATGTCCTGTCACTTGGGAGAAGAGCCCAGCTCCCTCCTCTCTACAACCTCCTTTCAGGGAGTTGTAGAGAGCAATGAGGTCTCCTCTCAGCCTCCCCTTCTCCAGGGGAAAACTTCCTGCAAAACTGGTTTCAAGAAGTGTATGCATCCTGCTTCAGTGGGAATGGTGTGGTACCTCTCTGGATCATGGAATCATGGAGTGGTTTCGGTTGGAAGGGCTGGGTCAAGGTTGGTGACCTCTCTTGCTCTCTGCAGACTCCCTGGACAGGCCTGGCCTCTAAACCCCTGTGCTTTGGTTCTCACGATCCACTTGGCACTGCTGTGGCTGAACAGATGTATTTGTGGCGCTGTTTTCAGTTGGGTTTTGGTGGATTTCTTCGTTCCTATGTTATGAAACCAATAATTAGGCGCTTAAGTGCCAGTTGGGAGGTAGGCTGTGTCCTGTGCTGAGCCAGAAGAGGGGAGAGGTTGGTTTTCCAAAGCACAGTTCTTCAGTTCTGTTTCAGCGAGGTTGATGTGCTTCCTTTGAGCCACACGTGTTCGTTCCTCGGTGAAGGGCTTCGGACGTTTTTTATTTCAAGCATTGATTAAGTCAATGTTCCTGACAAACGTGGTGATTTCACGAATTCAGCATTTTCCAGTGGAAAACTGCTCTGTCAGAAATCTAAACCAGATCTGGGAGGTCGGAACAGGCACTGCCAGGCTTCGGAGCACTGCAGGCCTTTAACTAAAATCACTCTCGCTTGTATGCAAGTCCTTATTTTCTTTTGACTTACGAACCAGCTTAATGAAGCAGTTAATTACATAAGCACTGATGCCAGAGAATTCAAGGACGTAACAGACACATCCAGGCATAAGGCTTTGTGACTCCCATCGCAGGCAGCCCAAGGAGAAGAGGGAAGTGTTAAAAGTGGATGTTAATACCATTTGAAAACAGAGCAGGGCTCTGGAGGTTGTTTGACTGTAGATGTTTGTTTTCAGGCTGGCTTAGATTTAAGCTGTAGCCTAAAAGTGTTTGAGACTAAAGTGAATTAAAGCAAGAAATAGCAAGGTGGCACTAAAAGCCAGTGTCAGGATGCGTCAGGCTTTCCTACTTGTTTTCTAGGGACTGTTACTGGTCAGTGTTGGGCGTTTTCTTTTTACAGAAGGAGAGATTCATCACTTGCTGTAATGTGGATTCATTTCTGTAAAACAGAAGGTGAGCAGAAGGGGTGCAGTGCCGGCTTAATCAGTGCAGGGAACCATTTCATTTCTAAACCCCAAATACTGTGAGGAAATGTGCTTTTGTGCGTTTTTGAGAAGCCACCCCTTCTTACATCAAAGGCAGAGCAACTGCCCAAAAGCTCTTTAAGCTTTGGTTTAATGGTCACTATAATGGGAAATATTAAGTTTGCTTTAGTATTCTTCCAGTGTTTCCAAAAATGAGTCCCAGTCCTGCCAACACTGCATGGAACTTGAAAGTTCAGCAGATGAAGAATCCCATGTTTCTGCTGCAGGACAATAACTGAACATTGATTTGAAGGAGTCCTGGGCTAGAGAAGAACTCTTCCCAAATGAGGTTGAAAGTATTTCCGTGTGGAGATGAAGGGGGATTTAGGGCCGGTAATGTTTTCGTGTGTCTGAAAATGTGAAATATAACCACTCTCCCACCACAGGGTCTCCTCTGCTGCAGCATCACGACAGGCTTCCTTGGATCTAATAGTTCCTGCTTCACAATACCACAGGGAATTTGTGAATTGAGAGAAAGGGAAGAGATGAAAAGAGGAATGTTTTCTGAGTTAGCGTGGGGTTTGAGCTCTGGTGGCAGCTGACAAGCACTGCTTGCTACTGCAAGTAGAAGGGGACTTTACGTGGTGGAAGTAATCGCTGTGGAATCTTTCAGGCAGGAGGAAGCACCTAAGGAGACTTCTTGGATTCTCATGCTGAGAATACAAGAAATGTCCGTTTGATCCTCTTTGTCTCTGGTGCCGCTGCTGGGTGCTTTCCTTTCAGCCCATAAAACATAGTAAGAAGATCAAGGTACGGTTGTATTCACTCTCACAGTCACAATCCTTCCCCTGGAGATGTTAAATGTAGTAGTTTGTATAACCTGAGGCTGCGACCCTCCCAGTTCTCCCCTCTCCTCCCCCTTTATGTGATCCTGCACCATTTAGTGAAGTATCAGAAACCAGCAGAAGCCCTTACAAACGTCCCTACCTGTGCCGTTACTCCCGCCGGATCCAGTAAGGCTGCAAGTGCCATAAGAAGCAGTGTTTCCCCGCAGCTTTTTCGGAGCTGGCTCTGAGTCACAATCTGCTGTTGGCTGCTGCCCTGTAGTATCACATTCTGTTCTTTCCGTCTGGTTTCAGAGCCCAGTACGTTGCCTGCACTCTGATGCTTCTTCCTCCTGTTCGCATCCTCCTTTTCCCTTGATGTCCTGCTGCCTCACCCCTACCAGCTCTGTGCAATCCATCATTTTGCCCTCTGTGCTTTAACAAACCTTGCAAATAAGCAGCTAAAGTAATCTTTCTTCAGGGGTCTTCTCTCTCTACCTGTTACCCAATCCTCAGTGCGCACTTCTCTATTTATTGCCATGAATCTTCTTTCATTTGTGTGGCTTACCTGATATTTAAATTAGAACAGTACAGTCTTTGCTCAGCGTTTTTGTGTCTCGTATTAAAATATCTGAGCTCGGACCGTTTAGAGATACCGAGAATCTTACTAAGAGGATGAACAGAGGAGACCTCTGTACTGCTCTGGTGTCAGTTTTCTTGTACTGGGTTGGAGTTTGAAGGGGTGATTGTTCGCGGTAGGATATATCAGAATAAGGACTGAAAACGGTTTCTTCGGCAGCTTTGAGAACAGTTTCCTGGCCCAAACTAAAGAGTGTTTCTGGGTTTTTTTTTTTTTTTTTTTTTTCTATCGTGTGCCACAGTCTGGAAGTTAAACCAGATTTAGAATATTTGCAGTGTGTTCGAATGTCTTTCTCCTTCTCATATTAATAGTGTCACTCAGCGTATTGTTTCTTCCTTCAGGTCTAATTGGAAGGAAGTGAATAAAGAAGTTAATCGTCATTACTGTGTTTCCTTGCAGACTTCGCCATCTCGAGATGCCTCCTTTCCATACCAAACTCAGTTGCCACGCGTAGCGCCAGCCTTCGCTTTCAACAGCAGTGAGTGCAGCACAGAATCTAAAATACTGGATTACGTGAAAGAGCTGGACTCTTCCTTCCATCCGGTCTTATCATTCCCTTCAGGTAAGCAGTGCAAGAACAATGCTCTGCGAGAAAGCAGTTGTGCTTGCGAGAGCTGGAGAATTTAATGACTTGCTTTTCTTTTGAGTGATTTTTAGAATCATAGAATTACAGAATTATTTTGGTTGGAAGGGACCTCAAAGCCCATCCAGTCCCACCCCTGCCATGGGCAGGGTCATCTCCTATTGGATCAGGGGCTCTAAGCCCCATCCAACCTGGCCTTGAGCCCCTCCAGGGATGGGGCAGCCACCCCTGCTCTGGGCAACCTGGGCCAGAGCCTCCCCACCCTCACAGCAAGACATTTCTCCTTAAGATCTCATCTCAATCTCCCCTTTTTCAGCTTAAAACCACTCCCCTCTCCCCATCCTCTCTGATCAAGAGTCCCTCCCCAGGTTTCCTGGAGCCCCCTGCAGTACTAAAAGCTGCTCTGAGGTCTCCCCAGAGCTTTCTCCAGGCTGAGCAACCCCAACTCTCTCAGTCTGTCCTTGTACGGGAGATGCTCCAGCCCTCTGATCATATTCGTGGCCTCCTCTGAACTCGCTCCAACAAGTCTTGATTCTCTTACAGAAAACCTCACACTGGCAAAAATATGAGACTTTAGTCAAAGTGAAAATTTTAACATCCAGACATTTGAAAACTACACCATCTAGATTTCCCAGTAACACGATTGCAACCAAGAAAACTGGGCGGGGGGTAATTTTGAGTTTTCCTGTGGCTCTCACCAGTTCCAGGCCACGTTTACTATGTTGTCTTCAGCCTGGCTGTGTGAGGACACTGCGCAGACAAGCTCTGGGTTGTTGCTGGAGTTACTCAGTGCTGCTGTTCTTCATGAGCTGAAGGCATCCTGGCTGCTCAGAGATTGTGTAATTGGTTCCTAGACCTTTAGTGATGATGATGATGATGGCTGAGAGAGCTGGGGTTGTTTAACCTGGAGAAGAGGAGGCTGAGAGGAGATCTCATTGCTCTCTACAACTACCTGAAAGGAGGTTGTAGAGAGGAGGGAGCTGGGCTCTTCTCCCAAGTGACAGGATGAGAGGGAATGGCCTCAAGTTCCACCAGGGGAGATTTAGTCTTGACATTAGGAAGTTTTTCACAGAAAGGGTCACTGGAAACTGGAACAGGCTGCCCAGGGAGGGCATTGATTCACCTTCCCTGGAGGGGTTTAAGGGATGGGTGGAAAAGGTGCTGAGGGACATGAGTTAGTGTTTGATAGGAATGGTTGGACTTGATGATCCGGTGGGTCTCTTCCAACCTGATGATTCTATGTGTAACTCATTGGCTCCTGTGTTGCCATCTCGCTGATACAGACTCCGCTCCCTTTCAATTTCTTTCTTTTTATCAGATATTCCTCTTCACATATACTTTGAAACCTTATTAAGGAAGGATGACATCAAAGGAGAAGCTGCTGATGCCTCGTCTTCAGGAGTGGAGTTTAAAGCATGTCCAAACAGTGGTATGTAAAGCTTTTAAATACTGTAGTATTTCTCACTAAATTAATTTTTCATTCTTTCTGCCCTGAAGAGGTTCCATTTCTGAGCTTGCTGCCGAGCAGCTTGTTGGAGAAGGTAATCAGCTGAGGCTTTAGGTGGAAGAGGAACCTCTTCCCACACCACAGTGTCAGGTTCTCCTTTGTTGCACCAGGATGGTCCCACCAGAGCCACAGGAGCACAATAACACCAGTCAGAGTAGCGTAGGCTACGGCTTCTCCGCAGACTCGGGTGCCTGGCTGCAGCGCTGTTTGCTTTTCTAGCAGAAGTCTGTCTTTTTCCGCTATAAGTAGTTCAGCAGTCGAGTTTTCCCTTGATGCAACGTACAGGCAAATAAGTTTTCATCTTGATACATATTTTTTTCTGTTTTAGACTGTAATCAGCATAACGTTTCTGTCAAACAGTGGAGCAGTGGCTGTTTGTCTAATTCCAAATCTCAGTCAGTGTCAGGAACATCTGACCAGCTGTCAGAAGGGAGGAAGAAAAGACATCTAAGTGAGACAGCAGTAGGTAAGAGGAGAATGGTCTTGTTTGAGAAAGCTCTACATCTTTGAAAATATGTCCTGTCTAAATCACTTTTTTATCACTGGGCTTTGAAAATTGATTTTGTCTCCAAGAAGATTGATAGAATGGCTTAGTTGGAAAATACCTTTGAGATCATCAGGTCCAACCACACCTGTCCAGTGCTAAACCAGATTCCTGAGCACCTGTCTGCCTGGCTTTTAAACCCCTCCAGGGATGGGGACTCCACCACCTCCCTGGGCAGCCTCTGCCAGGGCCTGAGAACCTTTGGGTGAAGAAATGTTTCCTGATATCTGCTCTGAACCTTCCCTGGTGCAGCTTGAGGCCGTTTCCTCTCATTCTGTCACTTCTTAGTTGGGAGAAGAGACCAGCACCCACTTCACAACCTCTTCTCAGGGAGCTGTAGAGAACAATGAAGTCTCCCCTCAGCCTCCTCTTCTCCATAAACAGCCCCAGGTCCTTCGTTCCTTGTCAAACTTATTCTCCAACCCCTTCCCCAGTTTCATTCCCTTCTCCGGATCCACTCCAACCCCTTAACGTCCTTGTAGCGAGAGGCCCAAACTGAACACAAGATTGAAGTTACTTTGTCTTCTGCCAACAGTAGTTAATGAAAGAAACAAACCAGTCTTGTATCGTGGGGATCGTAGTTTCCCAAAGGCAGCACACTCCCACGTGCTGTATTAGTGAGTAGCAGCAGCTCCAGCTTCTTTGTGCTGTGGGTGTAGTACTACATATTTATTCCTAATTTGGGCTCTGTCTATGGGAAATTATCCATGGAGAAGGTCAGCCTGATGAACAAGGCCAAAAATAAAACCTGTGTGCCAGGGAAGTTGTAGAACTGCCTGGGAGATGGGTGTTTATATCCTTGAACTGTGTGATGCAGTTGTTGGGATCGGGCTTATGTCTTCTCCCATGGTAGAAGGCAGCGATTCTGTTTACAAAGTGGTTATTAGTGTTATATCTGTATTTTCTTTTCTTACTGGAAATCAAGGTAGGGGAGAAGCAGAACACAGGTGGTTAAATCCGGAATCCCCCCAGCTGATGCTTACGTTGAGACTGAATAAGAATAAACAAGAATTAATGATTTGTCTGGGCCACATGAAGATCTAGGGACCCATTTTATTTGTTACTTTTGCTGCCAGTTTTCTTTTATAATTTACCAAGGTAGAAACCATCAGTGAGGGCTGAACAAATTAATGAGCTGTAGCCCAGCCAGGAAGGTGCTTTTAGGGAACACCGAGGAGCGTTTGCTGTGTGCATGGCCTACGGCAGCTTCCAAAAAAAGAAGCGGGATTTGCCCATACGAAGCTGGTTCGATGCAAAGGAATCCTTTGTAGAAGGAGAGGGATGAGTTTTGTGGCACAACCGTGACAGGATGAGTAACAAGTGTTTATTTAGACGGCTTTTTTTAGTGTCCATTAAATCGCTGTGGGCTTTGAGAAATGGCTTTGCTATTACTGTATGGAAAAAACCATCTCCGGCCTAATCGACAACAGCCGGGATGCATTTTGTTGTTATTTTTTGCGACAGGCGAACGTAACGCTAGATTTGAGACATTCTCCTTTCAACACGCAGAACCGGAATCCCACAGTGGCTTTGCTGCTGCGACCAATGTCAACGCGGTGCCGAGGCCCACTCACAGCACTTCGTCACAGGTAAACTGAAAATGTCTCACCGTCATCACTGAATCAGACAGTGGTTTTGGTTGGAAAAGATATTTCATAGAATCACCAGGTTGGAAGAGACTCACAGGATCATCAAGTCCAGCCATCCCCACCAGTCTCTAAACCATGTCCCTCAGTACCTCATCCACCCACACCTTAAACACCTCCAGGGAAGGCAAGTCAACCACCTCCCTGGGCAGCCTCTGCCAGTGCCCAGTGACCCTTTCAGTGAAGAATTTTTTCCGTATTTCGAGCCTGAATATACCCTGGCAGAGCTTGAGGCCATTCCCTCTCGACCTGTCCCCTGTCACTTGGGAGAAGAGCCCAGCTCCCTCCTCTCCACAACCTCCCTTCAGGTAGTTGTAGAGAGCAATGAGGTCTCCCCTCAGCCTCCTCTTCTCCAGGGTAAACACCCCCAGCTCTCTCAGCCGTTCCTCAGAAGGCCTGTTCTCCAGCCCCTTCACCAGCTTCATTGCTCTTCTCTGGACTCGCTCCAGAGCCTCAACATCCTTCTTGTGGTGTGGGGCCCAGAACCGAACACAGTAAGATCACCAAGTCCAACCATTGATCCAGCCCTGCTAAATCTGCCACTGGACCATGTCCTGAAGTGCAGCATCTGCTCATCTTTTAAACACTTCCAGGGATGGCAGCTCGACACCTTCCTGGGTAGCAGGGCTTGACACCCTTTCAGTAAAGAAATTGCTCCTAATATTCAACCTAAGTCATGAGGCCATTTCCCCCTTGTCCTGTCACTGGCTACCAGGGAGAAGAGCCCAGCACCCACCTCTCTACAGCCTCCTTTCAGGCGGTTGTTGGGAGTGATGACATTTCACTCAGCCTAATTTTCTCCAGGCTGAACAACCCCAGGTCCCTCAGCCACCCCTTGTGAGGCTTGTGCTGTAAACCCTTCCCCAGCTCTGTTCCCTTCTCCAGACACACTCCAGCCCCTCAATATCCTTCTGGGAGTGAGGAGCCCAAAACTGAATCAGGATTTGAGGTGTGGCCTCACCAGCACTGATTCCAGGGACACGATCCCTTCCCTAGTCCTGCTGGCCACACCATTTCTGATCCAAGCTAAGATGTCATTTGCCTTTTTGGCCACCTGGGCCACTGCTGGCTCACGTTCAGTCGACTTACCAGTCAAAACCCTCAGGTCCTTCTCCAGGCTGCTTTCCAGCCGCTCATCTCCAAGCCTGGAGCTGCAAAGGGGTCGTGCGCTGAAGGATCAACAGAGTTACGCGAATTCATAATGCAAATCCACATGAGTCTCACACCTAATTCAGTGTTAAGTTACAGTACAGAGCATTTTTACAGGGAATTAAGTGGATTACATGAAGTAATTTATTCCAGATTGAGTTTGTGGTGTTCCTAAAACAGATACTTCCTTGCAGAAGAATGCTGCACATCACATAACTGGAATGTAAGCTTAGTTTATTGGCACTGGGCCTTTCATTTTTTATACTTTATTTTCCAAATTTCATGAAATAGACTGATTTTCATTCCCAGCCTTACACAAGGGCTCCTATCACGCTTTTTCCTTGGTGCAACTGCATAAAATGACTTCACAGCGCAAACAGGGTCACAGCATTTGTTAACTCTTGGCCTCTCTGTTTAAAACCTTTTGTGCTGAACTCTGGGTAAAGTATGTGAATTCGCTGAGGAGCAGCACCGCTCTGGTTCAGCAAAGGCCCTGTAGAAAACACATTTTGTTTGTTGGAATTAATTGAGAATTTCATAATCATATTGAGATTTTAGTCCCACGATTCTGCTAAGCCCAGTGGTGTTCTGAGGTGCTGCAGGTTGTCGTGTCTCAATCTGGTGGTGACTCCTGGAGAGCTTAAAGCTGTGTCTCCTGTGTAGCTGTGAAGAAATTCACTGCCTTTCACGCATCTTTCATAAAAATCACTTCCCATGTGGGCCGTTCTTCACTGCTAAATGTAGTTCCGTGCTTTTGGAATTCATAATTACATCACAGTGAAGAACTGTGTGGGTTACAGGTTAGGAGATAAGTTCTAGAAGGTTGTCTTTGCAGAATGGACGTTATGAGGAAGGCAGCATTATGTTCAAAGTTCTTGGAATTCCTGTAACTGAAATCAAGGAAGGGAAGCTCCCACTGGTGTCAGTAAGAGCTGTGCCAGCCAGAAGTAAATCTGAGATGAGAGAGTTGTAAGATTCGTTGAGATTCCATCAGACTCAGTGAATCAGAAGTCATTAAGCCACTAGAAAACGTGCTCAAGTTACAGACTTCCTTCTCGTGCAGTTCTCGTGTTTCTTAGCTGTCGTATAGCTCCTGTGATTCGAGGTGATGAATCTCATCTTGTATTCCTTGTGTTCTGCAGCACAACTCCAGGAGGAGGTTGAGAAGTGAGAGCTCCTACGATATCGACAACATTGTTATCCCAATGTCACTGGTGGCACCGTCGAAGCTGGAAAAACTACAGTACAAAGAAATCCTTACCCCGAGGTTAGTTCATGGCCTCCTTAGCTGCCAAGAAGATACCAACAGGAACAGGAGAACGTTAACTAAAAATATCATTAACGTGTAGTTAGTTTTGTAGTATTAAGAAGATCTTTTCATTGCATTGGTCAATTCCGCTGAACATTTTAGTTGTGTGACAGGAGCGGTGGGAAGCTGGGCAGCTGGCAGCGCGAGGGAAAGAGGTCGGGATGCACAGGGAGTGGCAGAAGCACAGACTGGCAAGAAGTAGAAGTGGGTTTATATCGCCTTAATTGGAGGGATACTCGTTGCCTTCGATGTGCCAGAAGGCTGAGAGGTTGCTGTCAGTTTTGTGCGTTGTGGTTCACAAGAAAATAGTTACCTGTTCTCAGTGAATTAAACAGAAATAAATGGATTTACCATAGATTTTTAAAGTTTGTCCATGCATCTATATCTGCCTATCTATCCATAGATACAGCAGCATAACCTTATTATTTTCCATACAGTGCAAATCTACAATCCACAGTTAGATACCTCTCTTTATTTTCTTTATTTAAAAAATCATCTTTACATTGCTAAAACAAAGGAATCGATCTCCTGTGCTGTGATTCAGCTACTTAATAGCAAACTGCCTGAAATGGCTTAACACAATTGTTCCGTATTTTAAATTCTTTAAAGCTTAAAATATTATTAAGACTGTCTTGTATAGCTTAGACTGTGCTGAGGAAAGCAAAGGTGAGATACTGGCTTGGGAAAGGAAAATCTAAATTTCAGACGTGTTCTGAGCACCTGAAATTGCAAATTATTTCAGCCAAAAGACAGTTTGAAGCACAGAGTTGCAGAACTCAGAGTAGTATAGAAACATCAGAGTAATTGCTGCTGCTGAAATAATGGTAACATATGGGTAAATTCATTTCACTTCTCATCTCATTTGTAGCTGGAGAGTTGTGGAACTTCAACCTTTAGAAAGATCTCAAACTGATGAAGAAGAGGTAAGCTGCGTTTTGATTAAAACACCGTTTTTTTCGTTAAGCTGAGTATAAGTTATAATTGGGGTAGTCTGTATCTATTTTTCCGAAGTCACTGACTGCATGCGAATCCCTGTGAGTTTCCAGTTTCAAAAATAAGGTATTAGCTGTCAGGTTGTGAAAACGTGTCTTGTCCCTGCGGCGGGTGGCAGGAACATATGTCTGTTAATAGTCATTGTTCACTTGTTTGTTTGGCTCTGCTGTCCTCGCAGCTGGCACAGTCTGTGCTCCCAAAGGGTCCCTGCGGTCAGGCCTCCGCCTCCCCAGCTCCCGGGCTCTCAGAACCAACTGTCTCTTCGGAGCTACCTGTCCTTTCTGCTCCTTTTCTTTCCTGCCCCGTCCCCATGGCCTGTTGCTCGTCTGGTGCAGTTGCACTCACTTGGCACCAGGCTCTTGGGTCAGGAGGAAGAAAATCTTCCTTTGTCCCTGCCTTTTCTCATGGACTTTGAGAAGTTCTTGTGGAATTTGGTGGTTTGATTTATCATAGAATCATTTGGTTGGAAAAGACTTTTGAGGTCGTCGAGCCCAACCCTACCTGAACCACTGTGTCACCTCCACCACTGCCCCTTGGTTCGGTACCATTTCTGCTAGTGGGAAGCGTTCCAGGTCTTCGGTTGTAGTGAGGTTGAATTCCGTACACAGGAGACCTCTCCCATGAGGATATTTTATTAAACTGTTTGAATAATAACTAACACAGCAGCAAGAGAGCACAGTTCCCTACTCCTCATTGCTCTTTGCTTCGTCCTGGTTTCTGTGGGGCTGAAAGAAGGTATTTCAGCAGCGATTAGAGGACTCATTTGGTTTCTTGTTTTGATTTCGGGTCCCATAGACGACAACTCCTGTACTTTTACCGTAGCTGGCTGAACGGACTTGAAGGCGTCTCTCTATGCAGTCCTTGGGCTAATTGCTCGTTCAGTAGCCCTCCCAGTTCACTGGTATTTGGCATCACCGGTTGATCCTGTGTGATTCATCCTTTGGCCAGGAAATTACTTGAGTTGACAATAAAGCCGCTTGGCCTCCTGCTGCGGGGCCGCGGCTCCCGTATTGTCTGTGGGCAGCTGGGCAGAGGGACGGCACACAAGAGAAACGCCAAAGATCTTGTGTGTCTAATCAGCCTTTGCCAATTTTTCCCCCTTTCTTTTGGAATCACGTTAATTGGTTTGCATGTTTGTCAGAGCTCTGGGGAAGAGGTGGTTGTGATCGTAGTTCTACCATTTTGTCACCTAAGGTTTTTATCCAAGTTAGAGTCATAGAATCATAGAATAACCACGTTGGAAGAGACCCACTGGATCATTGAGTCCAGCCGTTCCTATCAAACACTAACCCATATTAAACATCCAAGAACCAACCTGCACCCTCACCCATATAAACCCAGATCCAAGCAGAAAGTTGGGTCCGATTCTTGGATACAGGATCACAAAAGGAAGCTCAACTGCTGCAGGTTTTGTTGGCAAAATGATAAAACTTCTTTGATACAGACTGAACTTCCTATAGAAACGTTACTGAGTGAGCTTGAAAAGAGACAAGAGAGAGAGAGAGAGCAGCACCCTTACCTGATGACATTTCCTGCACTCTCTGACACTCTTGTAATCGTTCCTTGTGCTGAAATCCAGGCAAGCTGCAGGAGAGCGTTTGGGGAGGGCAAGAGAGGGCAAAACACTCTTTCTGCTTTTATAGAAAGGAAGTTTTCCTCCGCTTTCCCCTGCCTGGCAGCCTGTGGTGGGTACCCTTCTTTCTTTTCACAGAAAGGGTCATTGGGCACTGGAACAGGCTGTCCAGGGAAGGGGTTGAGTTCCCTTGATGTGTTTAAGGGACGAGTGGATGAGGTGCTGAGGGACATGGGTTAGTGTTTGATAGGAATGGTTGGACTCGATGATCCGGTGGGTCTCTTCCAACCTGATTGTTGTATGTTTCTCCGCCTGTCTCTCTTCTGCGTGGCTAAATGTAAAACTGCTGCTTTTGTCCTCCCGTCAGCCTGCGGTCAGGGATTTCGTCCACCTGGTATCTGGTTTTGTTCTTCTATTCCTTCTCTTTCTTCTTCATTTAAAGGCTTTCCATGCCACAACCTGGCTGCGTGCACTACACCAGCACCCACAGGTTACAAACCACGGTTGGGGTGCCAGGTTTGTTGTGTTCTACAGGAGTTGTGCTCCTGAGGATGGGAACTCTGCACTGCAGCTTATTCCCTATCCTGTATTTGAGTACAAAAAGCCAACATTATTGGGTGCCAAACTCCCATTTTGGGATGTTTTGCCTTACAAGAACAAACAGAGCACTCGGGCAATGGAAAAGTTAGTCTGCTATCTGTGTCTGCCTTATTACTTACTCTAAAACCACTTTGGTTTTGGAAACAGTGCGTTTGTGTTTCCTGGTTTGTGTATGTGGCTTTGCTGTCTGTTATTGCTTTAAGGCATTTGAGGGTGTGGCCCAGGTTTTCCTGTTGTATTTTGGGTTGGATCTGTTTTGTCCAGGTTAAAGTTTCTGGCAAGGCAGGGTTGCAGAGCAGTGCTGAAGTCTATTTTATAGTTGTTTTAGTAACGACAAATACTTTGCGATAATTCTGTGTGTAATTAGTTTTGCATAAGTGTTTTCACGGCTTCTGACTCGGTGTTTCCCATGAAGCTGAAGGTGAAACACAGACCTTGCTTTGAAAACCTATCAGAGATATTCCTGGTGCGATTCAAACTGCACATCATCTCAGATTAGATGCAATGAATCCAAATCTTCGTTTGCTTCGTGTTCTTTGCATGAAATCACTGCTCACACCTCACAAATGGGCTTTCCTCATGGTTCTTTCTCTCCATGTCACTGCCAGGTCCACCCCAGAATGACAGTTTCTTTTGTCCTTTTCCAAACCTTAGTGGAGGGGGGGAAAGAAATGACATTTATCCAGTTCTCTAAATTAACCTAAAGTTGACACCAAGTGTGACAAAACAGGATGAGGGCAGAGGCTGTAATGAACCAAGTAGAAACTTCTTACTCTGATGTAACATGAAAAATTAATATTTTTTAAACAAGAAAATCTATTGCTTGTTGGTCTGTGGTAAAACAGGGTAAAGCTCATTTTTAATAAACCAGTAGTTAAATCTGCTCCCGTCAGCAGTAGAAAAGGAACAGTGAGGCTTATTTCTGTATTTTTCAAACTCTTCACTTGAAGAGGGACATGGACTTCGATTTTTGTTAAAAACGAATTTTCTTCCCAGTGTGGAAAGTTTTGGTGGTTTGCTAAGAAAAACATTTTTCAAAGCCCTAAGTTTTTCTTTCCAAATTATCTTTTGTTTCCGCTTCAAAGGAAATCGTGAGTGCACAGCAAAATCCTGAATTTTCCCTGCGGGAATAGCACTTATGTAGTTCATGAATTTCTCACTTTCATGCTGTGCATCACTGCCCTTGGAAAGAGAATCTGAGCTGAGATGCAGCCCCATAGCGACACCCTCGCGGTGACAGAGCTGGTGACCTCCAGAGAGAGGAGGAAACCCGTTTGTTCCCTTGGCTGGCATGTAAGGGAACCAGCAGCTAACAAAGGGAGTTATGTTTAGCATAAAGAAGTCATTGCTCTTTTGAAAAAGACCTTTGAGATCGAATCCAGCCACACCTGTCCACTGCTAACCCAGCTCCCTGAGCACCTCCCCTGTCTGGCTTTTAAACCCCTCCAGGAATGGGGACTCCAACCACCTCCCCAAGCAGCCTCTGCCAGGGCCCAAGAACCCTTTGGGTGAAGAAATCTTTCCCAATATCCAATCTAAACCTCCTCTGGTGCAGCTTGAGGCCATTCCCTCATCCTGTCGCCTGTCACTTGGGAGAAGAGACCAATTCCTGCCTCACTAACAGATAAAAACAGTGAGGAGTCTTCACAAAGTGGTTATGGGCTGGGCGAGCAGAGCCTGTTTATCCAAGGATTCCTGCTCAGGGCTGGGCTGAGGAAGGAACTAAGCAGCCACAGTTTTAGTGAGCAGGTCCTGTGACCGGTTCAAATCCCACTGAAGCCTTGGGGCTTCTTTGCATTCACCCCGTTCAATTCCACGGCAGTTCATACAAGGTTCTTGGGTTGGAAACGTGCTCCCTGGCAAACTCAGTGCCACGACCAGGTCTGGTGTGTGTAAATACGATTTCAGCATGTCCTGAGTTGGAAGGGACCCACGAGGAGCATTGCGTCCACCACCTGTCCCCGTGTAGTTTAAAACACATCATTTGGGCACTCAAAGCATAAATTCACCTCATGAAACTCTCTCCGAAAGGTGCAAGGTTGAGTTTTATCCTCATAAAAGGGGAAAATGTACTGTATTACTTTGCATTGATACCCGTGATCATCACGAATTGGGTCAGTGCTGCCAACCTTGGTGCAGAGAGCAGCTTCTGCTGCAAGCCTGAGGTGTCAGGAGTAGAGTTCTCCTAGCTAACAGTGTACCCTGCACTGTTGGCTCTGTGCTTCGTTCTGTGGTTTATCAGCCTCCATCGGAAGTTAAACCGTGTTCCTCGTGTAACACCACTGGCAATTTTGCTTTATAGAAAACATTTATTTTCCATAACCTTCCTGTTAGCGCATAATTCTTGTCCAGGACTGACCTGGCAGTGCAGCTTCACAGCTCCTACAACCAGGAATTGTTCTTTCCTAGAATTTCTCTGCTTTTGGGTTGGGAGCAGCTGGCATAAACCCCCTGGCTGCAGCACTCGGGTGCTCCCGCCAGCCTTGGCTTTGTAAGTGAGCTTTGAAGAGGCTGAAGGGATTGGAGTGCTTTGAAATAGCTCTGAACTGTGCTGCGAGGGTCCAGCCAAGCGCTCTCTGGACCATCCGGGGAGCGAGAGGGAAGGGCAGGAGCGTTCTCCACACCAAGGAGCTGCTGTCCTAGTGTGGTGCCAGCGTGACAATGAAGATGGCTCTCAAGGTGAAAGGGAGATGCTGTAGCTACATCGGAGGAGTTTTACCTCCAAAGCCAGCTCTCTGGCTCTCCCTAGGAGCCGTTAAAGCACTCGCATTAGGGCCCTTTTCAGCTGTGCCAGGGCTGTGCAAATCTTTTGCTAAGAAATAGACTCTTCAGAGCGGAAACCATTTTCTGCCTGGTTTTGTAGCAGGAATGCAGCCCCTCAGGTTTGCTGAGCTGTTCTCAGTGTGGAGCTATTGAAGCCCTTGGTGAGCTCAGCCCTATTTCTCTCCACTCAAACCTGGCAGATCCTCCTGAAATGTTTGCTTGTCTTCATTATGCACTTTTAAGACTGCCTTGATTTGCAAAAGAACGTACATCCTTTTGATTTTTCTGCCTCTCACCAGAGAAAAATGTGTTAGTTGCATGGGTGGGGGTGAGATCTGTATCCTCTCACATCCACCACAGACGTGTAAAGAAAACAAGTCAAAGTGACAGTGTCCCAAATATTAGAGCTATGTGAGTGAAATACGAATATTTTGATGTGTCTTTCTGCTGCGATTGTGCTTCGTGGTACCTTCGCTCAGGTGGTTAACAGACCTTCACAGAACCAGGTATAATATTGGTTTGGTTTGTGATGTGCATGATTAAAGCAGCCGCTCTCCCTCTGTTTCGTTACAGACAGAAGATCTGTCAGATGAAGCGTTTGCCTCGCGTCATACAAAGTATGAAGAAAGAGAGCGAGCAAGGTGGTCGCTGTGGGAGCAGAGCCGCTGGCCCCGGAGGAACAGCAGGTAAGTGGGTTTTTTTTGTCTTCAATAAGAGCCTTCTGAGCCACCCCTGCTGGTGCGGGGGCAGAAATGCTGTCACACAGGAGTGTAGGGAAAGGAAAAAAATTAAATTAATGAAATCAGTTACATTATTTAACTCCACAAGGCCAGTGCCAGGTGTGTTTGGGTTTGTGGCTGGAAAGGGAGGGCAGTGCCGAAGCAGATATTTGGCATATGAGTGACCTGGTGAATAAAACCTTCCTCCTGCACTGAGTACACAGCTCTGCTCGGGGACACTCCCAGTTATTACAACTCCAGCCACAGTGTGTAACGTGAGCCCTTCTTCGCTTGCCTGACTTAGATGAAAGTCCACTGCCCTCTGAGACTGAAGGGGCCTGGGCTGGGCCAGGGGACTCGTGCTTTAAAAGGTCCTTGTGTGAAAAAGGCTGATTCATAGAATCACAGAATGGTTTGGAGTGGAAAGAACCTCAAAGCCCACCCAGTCCCTCCCCTTCCATGGGCAGGGACACCTCCCACTGGGTCAGGGGCTCCAAGCCCCATCCAACCTGGCCTTGAACCCCTCTAGGGATGGGGTAGCCACCCCTGCTCTGGGCAACCTTGGTTTTGAGGAAGCATTTCCCATAAATTGCTTCAGAATCTGCATCCTATAAATGCTGGGATAAATTTTTCTGCTGTTTTATCATAGTGATAAAAGTGAACCATGACACTATGGAGAGAGAGAGAGAGGTTTTTTTAATGCAGTATAAAATTAGAAACCATGCTAAGAAATTCTATTCTAAGCAACTTCGAAGATAAAAAAGCTTCAGGAATTGTACCGAAAAGTACAAGTTCAGTGTGTGCTGTTCATCCTGAACTGCTATGAACTCCCTGGTGCAATCCCAGTGCTATTTGAATTCAGAAGCAAAACCGCTGTTGTTGTGAGCTGGGTCATTTCCCTTTCCACTCGGCATTTAAGCTACATGCTGATACTTCAGATCTAGTTCAAATTTACACTGAAGGCGATGGCAGAATCTGCCATCTTGTAAAAGGAATTACTTTGGCTGCCTTGGAGATGAGTCTGGGTCTGAGGTGGGCAGGGGCAGCCAGGCTCCTGTGAACGATGCTGTTGATCCTGTGGGTGGGAGCAGCCCACGGCTCCCTGGCTCCTCTTGGCCAGAAGTCCAGTTGCGGTGAGCGTGTAGAGCAACGTGCAGGAGAGGGACCAGATCTTCGCAGCCAGAGTGTGCCTGTCCCAGCCCTTTTTTATCCCGTGGGCTCCTCCCCGTGGCACGCTTTGCTCTGGTTTGTGACAATGAGGCTGGCAAGAACCTTGAGTGTTTTCATCTGTTCTTTTGATTTAAATGGTATGGGGAGATTTAGGCCGAGATTAGGAGGAAGTTTTTCACAGAAAGGGTCATTGGGCATTGGAATAGGCTGCCCAGGGAGGTGGTTGATTCACCTTCCCTGGAGGTGTTTAAGGCACAGGTGGATGAGATGCTGAGGGACATGGGTTAGTGTTTGATAGGAATGGTTGGACTCGATGATCCAGTGGGTCTCTTTCAACCTGGTTGTTCTATGATTCTAAATAAGTAGAACAGAGGTAGTGTGTACAGAGGAACTGAACACCTCGCAAAGAGAATCTGATCAGTTCCTGGTGATGAGGAAGGGCAGGAGTGGCTCTTCTGACTCTCGTCTCTTACCCTGCACTAGGTCCTACAGCAAAAACTCCGAGGGACGCCACAGCCAGGACTCGGTGCAGAAAGACCATCACAGCAGCTCCTATGCCTCGCTGCACTGCGCTGCCGAGCCCCCTCCTGACCTAGCGTCAGAAGCCCACGGCTCTGTCTGTTCAGGGATCGCACAGCTCTGCCGGGAGGGCCAGGAAGCCAAGGTGGGTGCCTCCTCTACCTTCCAGCACTGCTCAGGCCTTCAGAAAACAGTCTCCCCCTGAAACAAAGAGCCTGACCGTGTCCTCCTGCCTCCCTGATCAGAATCTCAGGTGTGCACTGAGCACAGTGCTCCCAGGTAGCACTGTACTGCTGTGCTTTATGAATTGAATCATAGAACCATAGAATCACCAGGTTGGAAGAGACCCATCGGATCATCGAGTCCAACCATTCCTATAAAACACTAACCCAGTGTCCCTCAGCACCTCGTCCACCTACACCTTAAACCCCTCCAGGGGTGACTCAACCCCCTGGGCAGCCTGTTCCAGGGCCCAGTGACCCTTTCTGTGAAAATTTTTTTCCTTGAGCCCAAGAGCCCCTGGGAGGTACCAGTTCCATCATGTGGCACATTTTAGAGGTAGGCATGGCAGGGTTCTGGGGTGATGCATCTTTTCTCAGAGCTGTTGTTATGGACTCGGGTGGCCTGTCACTGTGGTAAAGAGCTTCCCCCTTGCTGTACTGAGCCTGTTCAGTTCTGGCTTTGTTAGTAGTTCAGAACCGCACAGAGCCAGCTTACGTTGACAACCGATGCCTAGCAGCATCGTATTCTTTATCTGAAGAGCCCTGCGAACACTGTAAAGACGCACACTCATTTGTGCCTCGACAGGAGATCATTCTGCACACATCTAATCAGTTCTGAAATCCCTTTTCCCCCCCCCTTTTCTCTTTTTCCACCCTCCCTTCTCATTCCTTTCAGGCCGGGCTGTGGGAACTTCGAGTTTTTCCACTAAAAGATGAAGAGGTGGAAGCTTTGCTGTGCCAAGATCAAGTAACGAATCAGACTGAAATGTCGAGTGCGGCTTTTCCCAGCGACTCTCCCTGCGCTTCGTGCACACCCAGTGGTTTGCCGGACAGTGGCCACGCACCGAGAAAACAACCTGCCGAGCAGCCCGAAGACTGCGAAAACGGTGGCCTGGGAACCCACACTACGAGAAAACAAAGGTGACAGGGAATAATGTGGTTCATTAAGAAAGCCAATTAAGGTGGAGAAAAGCGGAAGGTAAAATCTCTCTTGTTGCCACAGCCTATGACAGCACAATTCAGCTGTGCGTTAGCCGCATATAATATCTTTTCTTTCTTGCTTTGTAACAGGCAGGATAAATCCCAAAGACAACTTTCTTCTTCCTGAACCCCAAAGGAAAGTAATTATTTCAAGCTGGAAGTCTAATATTCCCAGTGTTGGGAGTGGGCGCACATAACTTGCTGGCACCATTCACTTTCCGTTGTCCTATTGCCACATTTGTTACTAATCATCCTTCTCTGTTCTCTCGGGTTTCCAATGCATTTCTGGTTCCAGTGGGTTGTGGCGCAGCCGGAGGCGCTGCCACCTCAACCAGCAGCTTCAGCTGAAGGCAGAAAAACTACTTGAAAAGACTGGGGAGGAGCGATAGGCTGAGCTTTATCTCCCTGCGGGTGCGTGTGCGCAAGCCACGCGCGAGGGGAGGGCAGGGGAGAACCAGCAGGCGTTGCGGAAGCCTCGCATCTCGCTTCAAATCTGTACTCAGCGCTCGGTAGTGCCAGGGCCTGTTTCATATAGGTGTCCTCAAGCAATAAGGTAGAGGTAGACCTTCAATAGCCGATGTATCTGCTACTCCAAAAGTAGGGATTCTGCTTCCGTCGGGTGGGGATTGAGGAGCGGAAGGGAAAAGGAGTCAGAGCCGTGACGCAGCTCCTTGGGTCATCCTGCTTCCTTAGTCCTTGGCGAGGCTCGTACCGTCTTGCTTTAATGTGTTAAAGACAAAGTCTCGTTCCAATCTGTGTACAGTGCCTTGTAAGAGTCTCATAAGCACGTGGCGACGAGGAGGAGATGAGCGATGTCCAGGAGACCAAGAAAGAAAAAAGCCCCAACGCTTTCCGTTGGGATTCCGGAGAGATTTTTAACTTCCCAGGGAGGAAACAAAAGCAAGTTGTTCAAACTTGCATCTAAATAGTAGTAGTTTGGAATGTACCCGCGATCTCCAGAGGTATTAACGAAGATTAAAAGTTGAATGTAGGCGTCATCCATCCACAGGAAGGTTTTCTGTGTAGGGCAGGTGAAGGCAATTCGATAGGAGTCTCTGTGCGGAATACCTGGAATGGCACTGGGCAGGTGACCCCGTTTTAGTGTCAGTTCTTTTTCTTTCGGTCAAAATGGCAGGAATTACACACTGGGCATCTGGAAACAGTTCAGTCAAGTTCCGACACTACAAACCTATTGCTACATTGTAGTTTATTGCACATTCTGATTATTTTTTTAAACACTTTTTTAACACTGGTTTGTCTTAAACTTGAATCTTGCCTCGATGTCTGATACAATAATCTTTGATGCAAGGTTGGTTTTTTTTAATTAAAAGTTATTTCTATATTTGCTGTATTCAGTCTGCATTTGATGGTGTTTGAGAGGCGAAGAAAGAGCAGCAAGGGGGCGAGAGACCTGCTGGGCCTCGGCCAGCCCTGAAGTGCTGGGCTCTGTCCTCCTCGCTTCAGTTCTGCAGGAACGTTGCTGTTGTGAAGAGGTGGAAGGAGCTCAGAGCCAGGCACCTGCCTAACCGTAAGACATGCAAGAGACCCTGTTTGGTTTTTCCTTTTTCTAAGTTTTAGATGCAGTCTAAATCCAGGCCCTGTTTGTCTTTCGGCTGCCAAGCTCCAAACCCTGCTGCTGTGAGGGTTTGAACACTTAATTCCCGCACCCAAGACCTTGATGGAATACGAGTACGAACGCAAACCTCTCAGCCCTGTTAAAATCAAGCGCCGTGTGTTTTCCTGCCCTGCTCAGGGGTGAGCACGTGCTCAGCCTCCCTGGCTGGATCAGTTGATTTTTTTCCT
The DNA here is from genome assembly GCA_033558105.1 of Coccyzus lansbergi. Classification (NCBI taxonomy): domain Eukaryota; kingdom Metazoa; phylum Chordata; class Aves; order Cuculiformes; family Coccyzidae; genus Coccyzus; species Coccyzus lansbergi. The sequence continues at coordinate 65,776 of JAUMJK010001057.1, forward strand.
GCTCCAGGGCAGGCAGAGCCCATGTGACTCAGGTCAGCCTGCGCTCTCCCAGGCTGCTGAAACACTACTTTATCAGTGTTGCAACACCCCACGGGCTCCGGTTTGGCCCTGGTGATTCCACACAGGCAGCAATTCTGGCTTTGGAGCCAGAGTTCGGGCAGGGGTTACATTACCGAGGACAAGCCGAGCTGGAGCCTGACAGGGTGGATGCAGAAAAGACACACAAGCCCAGAGCATCTAAAGCCCCCCGTGTCATCACAGTTAACTTCCCTGCGTGCTCCGTGGTCACCAATAGCTTAACTTAGCTTTAATTTATTTGACTACCCCTGTTCTTTAAACACTGCAAAAATCCTGCTTTAACATCCTAACAGCTGCTGAGGCCATGACCACGTGTGGTCACATGAAAGGAAGAAACATCCCTGCGCACAGCAGGAGGGTTTGAAGTAGCTGATTGTAGAATCATAGATATGATGATGAATCATAGAATCAATGATATGATGATGACCTTTAAGGTCCCTTCCAACCCAAGAACTATTTGATGATTCTGTGATTCATCAATACCAATTAGAGCCACATCTGTCCCGAATGACCCCCTTGAGTCTCCTTCTTGTGGGCAGCGACTCTCACCCAACCAGGCCAGGCTGGGCAGCCGGCACACACCGACAGAAAGCACCAGAACGATCCCCTTTCCTAGATGAAGAGGAGCATTAATCCGCTTTCCAGAGCCATCTCCACACAGCACAGTTCAACCTGCAGGCACTGCAACCGTTCCAGGAGATAGCAACCTCCAGGAATGTTCTCTCACTTAATCACCTGCCCCAGCATCTGTGCAAGCTAAGGAGGTTGCAGGCCAAGAGAAAAGCTTTTTTAGTGATGTACAGGGTTTTAAAGCAATGGTCTTCCATGGAATCCTGTCCTTTCCAGGAATTCCAGACACAGCTGTCTCAACTGGCTATCTGAAAGGCAAATTAGAAGTTGTTTCCCGGTCTGTGACCTGCTAAAGCTGTTGACCAAAATCAAACAAGTCAGTTCAAGTGCTTCTGTGCAGTAAAAGCCAAACCTACAAACACTTCTATAATCCGTGGGATTTTTAGCCCTTGTAACTGTGTTTCTCCCAAACTTACTCCCAAAGGCGCTCGTTTCCCTCAGTCAGCTTAAAGGAGCCTTGTACCACACCAGGGGAAGAGGGACTTTAATGCAGATACTGGCAAAGTGTTGTAGGAATGCACAGATCAAGTGACAAAATACAGAGAGCAGAAGGCAGTTTGATTAGAGTCTTCCCCGAGAGAGAGATGGCAGGAGGTGGTGCTACGCTCCTCCAGCAAGCGGAAGCTGACTGAAGTCTAGTTCAATCCAGTCAGCGTGCCAGAAAATCAGCCTCCACAGAATCAAGAGAAGGTTCAAACCACTGCATTTTCACCCCCCGAGAAACAGCCAGAATTGTTTCCCGCTGCCGCTTGCTTCACTGCAGCGAAGGAATGATTCCCCTGTTCAGCAGCAACAGGTTTCTGCGATTAACGTTCATCCAGCCCTCCCTTGCACACGAGAAAGGAGGGTCCTGCAGGCACGGAGCCTGGGGGTAGGTCTCATCGATCCAGAGAGCGCTTCTGAGCTGCTTCCGAACACACGTTCCTCAGGAGGTTGATGACAGATCTTGGATCTGCGCTCCTCATAATGGCGCTGCCGGACACGATCATATTGGCACCTGCCTGGAAGACATCAAACACCGAGTTACACTGCACAGATCCACCTCAGGAAGAGTTTTTCCCTGCCTCCTTGTGTGTTTTTACAGCAAGGATTTTAGGCTGCTGGGCAGGCGAGCGCTGTTTGTGGGACACAGGTAACAGATCTCTCAAGCACAGCCACAAATCAAGTTCAGAAAAGATGGCTCCTTCCCCAGAGAGGTATTATCTTCATCATATCTGAACTCATGAGACAGAAACACTTTATCTGCATGACAGGAGGATCAGCCACTGCTAAAAACACAAGATCAGAAGCCCAACGGACATCAATATCAGGTGTGCTTCACCATTCCCTCTGGAAGCTAATGCTCAAAACACAGCTTCTCCTACAGCTCCTGTCTCAGCACAGCAACACAGAACACAGCCTCTTACCTCTGCGCACTTATGGATGGTGTCAGGCCCAACTCCTCCGTCCACTTCAATATCCAGCGAGGGAAACTGCGTCCTCAGCCACTGCACCTAAGAAACATGGGGAAAAAAAAACTGGCACCGATATCCTCGCTCGGCTGCTGCGGTTAGGTAGCTTCTCCCAGCAAGGTTTATTCACCTCACTGCTGTGCAAAATGCTGGTAATGAGCTTCAAGCTTGAGAACTAAGGAAAGAGAAAGTTGGTTTACCTTTGGCATCATGTCGTCCATGAATTTCTGCCCTCCGAATCCAGGTTCTACCGTCATCACCAAGGCCATGTCTATCTGATTGGCCCAGGGTGCCAACTGTTCCACCGTAGTGCCAGGCTTGATGGCCAAACCCACCTGCAGGGGAGGGAGACGAGAGGAGAGGGACGTGAGGCCCTGGAACATGTTGCCCGGAGCAGGGGTGGCTGCCCCATCCCTGGAGGGGTTTAAGGCCAGGCTGGATAGGGCTTGGAGCCCCTGATCCAGTGGGAGGGGTGTCCCTGCCCATTGCAGGAGTGACACTGGATGGGCTTTAAGTTTTTACTCCAACCCAAACCATTCCATGATTCTGTGACAAACCCAAATGCACCTTAGGATGGCACAAACACAGCAAGACTACAGCCTCCTAAGAAAACAGTTCTGTGTCAGCCTGCATGTGGTAAGAATAGGCTGCATTAAATAAAGACTCCCGCTTTCTTTTTCAGGAATCACAGGAGGGGATCGTTAAGGTTGGAAAAGCCCTCTTAGCTCATCCAGCCAACCCTCCTTCCTGCTAAACCATACCCCCATGTCAACAGGTTTTTTTGTCACAGTTTTTTTTAACCCTTCCAGGGATGGAGACTCCACCCTGGGCTGCCTCTGCCAGGGCTTCACCACTCATCAGTGAAAATTTTTTCCTGATACCCAATCTAACCCTGTCCTGGCACAACTTGAGGCCATTTCTTCTCATCCCATCACCTGTCACTTGGGAGAAGAGACTAGCACCCACCTTGCCACAACCTTTCTGGAGTGGGAGAGAGATGAGGTCTCCCCCTCAGCCTCCTCTTCTCCAGGCTAAACAACCCTGTGTCCTTCAGCCACCTCTCATAACCCCTGTTCTCCTGCCCCTTCCCTTCTCAGGACACACTCTAGCCCCTCAATATCTTTCTTGTAGTGAGGGTCCCGGAACTGAACCAGGACTTGAGGGTCAGCCTCACCAGCACCAAGTACAGAGACAAAATTAGGGAAAACTTCTTCACCCAAAGGTTTCTCAGGCCCTGGGAGAGGCTGCCCAGGGAGAGGCTGGAGTCCCTGTCCCTGGAGGGGTTTAAAACCCCTTGGGCAGACAAGGTACCCCAGGGTCTGGTTTAGCCATGGACAGGTACGGCTGGACTCGATGATCTCCAGGTCTTTTCCAACCAAGTGACTGTACGGCTGTGCGACTCACCTTCATGCCGTTCTCCCGGATGTCTTTGATGAGTGCGCCGGGGTTGTCGGTGGCCTCCAGATGGAAGGTGTACTGGTTAGCTCCAGCGACGGCCATGGGCTTCACCCAGAGCTCAGGGCTGGCCACCATCATGTGCAGGTCTGGGGACAGAGGAGCACGAGGAAGGGGAGGAAGAAGTGGGGGAGGAAAGAGGGTGAAGGAAGGGGGAGAGATGGGGGTAAAGGGGAAAGGAAAGCAGGGGAAGGAAAGGGGGAAAGAAAGTAGGGAAAGGGGGAGGAAGGAGGGGGGGAGGAGAAAAGGGTAAGGAAGAGGAAAAATGGGGAAGGAAGGGGGAAAGGAAGGGAGGGGAAGGGGAAAAAGAAAGGGGGTGAAGGGGAGGAGGAAGGGGAAAAGAAGGGGGAGGAAAAAGGGGGAGGAGGAGGAAATAGGAAACAAGTTTGATAGGAATGATTGGACTCGGTGATCCTATGGGGCTCTTCCAACCTAGTGATTCTATGATTCTAAGTGAGAGAGGAAGAAGGGGAGGAAGGAGAGGAGAAAGGAAAGGAGGGGGAGGAGGTGAGGGAGGGTAGGGGAGGCCCTTACCGAAGAAGGGCTCCTGTCCCAGCCGCCGCCGCAGGCTCTCGACCACCGGGTGCCCGAAGGTGATGTTCGGCACGAAGTGCCTTGGGGCCCAAGAGAGAGAGGCGCTCGCAAGGTTACCGCGGGGCCGGCGCCGCCCGCCCGCCCGCCCGTCCCGCCCGTTACCCGTCCATCACATCCAGGTGCAGGTAGTCGGCGCCGCACTCCAGCAGCCGCCCGCACTCGTCGCCCAGCGCCGAAAGGTCGCTGTTGAGGATGGACGGCCCCACTCGGCACCCAGACGCCAT
>JAUMJK010001058.1:0-42509 GCA_033558105.1 Coccyzus lansbergi
CACCGCGAAACCACGCCCACACACGGAGAGTCTGCCGAGGGGCGGGGCCTGAGTGAGCCACGCCCACCGGGCATCACGAATCCACGCCCTCCACTTAGATGAATATCAGGACAGGGCTGACGGAGCCACGTCCACCATAGAACCACGCCCACCGTCAGGGCGGCGGCGGAGGGGCGGGGCCTCAACAAACCACGCCCACCGCCGGGTACTCGTGTTCCTGCCCCAGGGGATAGGGAATTGGAATAGGGATAAGGAATAGGAATAGGGATAGGGGATAGGGAATTGGAATAGGGGATAGGGAATAGGAATAGGGATAAGGAATAGGAATAGGGAATTGGAATAGGGGATAGGGAATAGGAATGAAGCACTTACAAGAGAACCGGGTGATCAGGCCCAGTCAACATGGGTTTACCAGAGGCAGGTCCTGCCAACCAACCTGATCGCCTTCTATGACAAAGTCACTCGGCTGCTGGATGAAGGAAAGGCTGTGGATGTGGTCTTTCTGGACCTCAGTAAAGCCTTTGACACAGTTTCTCACAGCATTCTGCTACAGAAACTGTTAGCCTCTGGCCTGGACAGGTGCACACTCTCCTGGGTAGGAAACTGGCTGGATGGCCGGGCCCAGAGAGTGGTGGGAAATGGTGTTAAGTCCAGCTGGAGGCCAGTGACATGTGGGGTTCCCCAGGGTTCAGTGCTGGGTCCAGCCCTGTTCAATGTCTTCATCAATGACCTGGATGAGGGCATTGAGGGTACCCTTAGCAAGTTTGCAGATGACACAAAGCTGTGTGGAAGTGTGGATCTGCTGGAGGGTAGGGAGGCTTTGCAAAGGGACCTAAACAGGCTGGACCACTGGGCAGTGTCCAATGGCGTGAGGTTTAACACGGCCAATGCCGGGTCCTGCACTTGGGGCACAACAACCCTATGGAGAGCTACAGACTGGGAGAAGCCTGGCTGGAAAACTGCCAGAAGGAGAGGGACCTGGGGTGTTGGTCGACAGCCGACTGAACATGAGCCAGCAGTGTGCCCAGGTGGCCAAGAAGGCCAATGGCATCCTGGCTTGGATCAGAAACGGTGTGACCAGCAGGGCCAGGGAGGTGATTCTCCCTCTGTACTCAGCACTGGTGAGGCCGCTCCTTGAATCCTGTGTCCAGTTCTGGGCCCCTCAGCACAAGAAGGATGTTGAGGCTCTGGAACAAGTCCAGAGAAGAGCGACGAGGCTGGTGAAGGGGCTGGAGAACAGACCTTATGAGGAGCGGCTGAGAGAGCTGGGGGTGTTTATCCTGGAGAAGAGGAGGCTGAGAGGAGACCTCATTACTCTCTACAACTACCTGAAAGGAGGTTGTGGAGAGGAGGGAGCTGGGCTCTTCTCCAAGTGACAGGGACAGGACGAGAGGAATGGCCTCAAGCTCCACCAGGGGAGATTTAGGCTGGAGATTAGGAGGAGGTTTTTCATGCAGAGGGTCATTGGGCATTGGAATAGGCTGCCGAGGGAGGTGGTTGAGTCACCTTCCCTGGAGGTGTTTAAGGGACGGGTGGATGAGGTGCTGAGGGACTTGGTTTAGTGTTAGATAGGAATGGTTGGACTAGAAGATCCGATGGGTCCCTTCCAACCTGGTTGTTCCGTGATTCTGTGAATTGGGGCGGGGCCTGGAGGAGCCCGAGGGGATGACAATAAGGGACTGCGCTCGGGGGGCGTGACCGGTCGCGAAGGAGTTGGCTTGGGATACAGATCTTGTATCTGGGTTCGCGGGATACACTGGATTGGACGGGGGTTCTGCAGGCCGCGCCACACTGGAAGCCACGCCCACCACACGAGTGGGAGTGGCGGTTCAGGGCGGGGCCTTGCGAACCCACGCCCACAGATGACTGGCGAGCGAGGATCAGGGAGGGGGTGGGGTCTCGAGTAGCTACGCCCACCGCGCGGGTATCGAGGGACAGCCCTCTGGGCGCGAGGCACTGAGCTCAGGGGCGGGGTCTGTCTGGGCCACGCCCACATCATGGACAGGAGCTGTTTCAAATCATCATGGGGGCGTGGCCTTATGCGACCACTCCCACATCGCATTCACACCCTCGGTTTGAGATGGGGCGTGGCCTGGGAAGACCACGCCCAGAAGGGGAAGCAACAGGCTCATGAGATTTCTTGGTGGGCGGTGTCTTGATTGGCCACGCCCACAGTGGGCGGAGTCTGGTTGCCCCGGGTTACCAGGGGCTGCGATGAAACGTCCCTCATCTCGGGCGTTGAGAGGCCCTGTACTCCATCACCCCTGGTCCCGGGTCACTGGGGTCCCTGTACTCCATCACCACAACTTCCTCTGTCTGGGGGCTGATCTCCTTCACTCTGGGTCCCCAGTCACTGGATGGGCTGGTCTCCATCACTCTGGATCCCTAGTCACTGCATCACCCAAAGTTATCCCACCTCTCTGCTCTCTGCATCTCCTCACCCACGCGGCACTGGCTGGAATATCTGCAAAATGCCTGAAATCCTCAGCCTGACTTGTTTTGTTGCAGGAGAGATCCCAGGAGAAGCAGAGCAGAGTTTTCCCCCTTGCCCTGTCCCTCCCACAAACACAAGGCTGCTCTGTTGGCTCAACAAGCTGGCTATCAGCGTGTCTTTCAAGGTTTCTCCTTTCAGGAAAAGTAACCAGGATGAAGGTCTGCCCACGCTTAGCTCTGAGATTCACTGCCCCGGGGGGGAGCAGGGACACTCTCATCAGGCCTGCTGGGATTTTCCAACCTTACATATGGCCCTAAAACCCTGGAAAGAGGTTGAGAAGAGGCTGGGGTGGGTGGCTGAGGGATGTGCTGGAAGCCACCCAGTGTTTCTGCTCTGCCCAGCTCCTTGGCCATCACGAGGTGATGAATGGCATGAGGTTTAACACGGCCAAATGCCGGGTCCTGCACTTGGGGCACAATAACCCCAAGCAGAGCTACAGACTGGTAGAAGCCTGGCTGGAAAACTGCCAGGAGGAGAGGGACCTGGGGGTGTTGGTCGACAGTCGACTGACCATGAGCCAGCAGTGTGCCCAGGTGGCCAAGAAGGCCAATGGCATCTTGGCTTGGATCAGAAACGGTGTGACCAGCAGGGCCAGGGAGGTTATTCTCCCTCTGGACTTGGCCCTGGTGAGGCCGCTCCTCGAATCCTGTGTTCAGTTGTGGGCCCCTCAGCACAAGAAGGATGTTGAGGTTCTGGAGCGAGTCCAGAGAAGAGCAATGAAGTTGGTGAAGGGGCTGGAGAACAGGACCTATGAGGAGCGGCTGAGAGAGCTGGGGGTGTTTATCCTGGAGAAGAGGAGGCTGAGAGGAGACCTCATTACTCTCTACAACTACCTGAAGGGAGGTTGTGGAGAGGAGGGAGCTGGGCTCTTCTCCCAAGTGACAGGGGACAGGACAAGAGGGAATGGCCTCAAGCTCCACCAGGGGAGATTTAGGCTGGAGATTAGGAGGAAGTTTTTCACAGAAAGGGTCATTGGGCATTGGAATAGGCTGCCCAGGGAGGTGGTTGATCCACCTTCCCTGGAAGTGTTTAAGGCATGGGTGGATGAGGTCTTGAGGGACATGGTTTAGTGTTTGATAGGAATGGTTGGACTCGATGATCCGATGGGTCTCTTCCAACCTGGTTGTTCTATGATTCTATGAGGTGTGGGCAGCAGGATCCTCTAAGTGATGGCAAAGTACAAACTCTTCCCATCCTGCCTCCAAATCCCCTGGGCCGTGGGTCAGCTCGACCTCCAGGCCAGCATTTAATCAGTTGTTACAGGATCATTCCAATCAGAAGGGCGTTGGGTTGCTGTGGTTCCCTGCCAGGGCATTTTTCCACATTAAACCTTGGGATAAGGAACAGAACGGAGCTAAAAGGGACCGTTGGGTAGGAAAACTGCAGGATATCCTTGCTTAAAGGCAGACTAAATATCCATTCAGTGCTTGATGGTTATACAGCTGCTTACAGGGCTGGGCTTCTGGGAGCAGCAATCTCTGTCCACAAGCCACGACCTCTATAAAGGGGATGAGGCAGAGAATAAAAAGGCAGTGCTCAGCACTTGCTGAGCACAAGTGCTACCAGCATGAGGGTTTCACTCTCTCCCTGTTGCTGTGCTGGAGCAGGAAAGACAGCTCTTCTCCCCAGGGCGTACAGCCAGTCCACCTGGAGCTGGGGACAAGGTACCAGCCCCTCTCCCTCTGTAGTCTAGGAGAATTGTGCCTTTGTGGGAACAGAATCAGGCTTTGGGAGGGGAAGGAGGTGCCCTTTGGCCCCATCCAAACCGTCGCCACATTCTTCTCAGGGTTTCAAAGCTTTATCCAGTGTGGTGATGCTTCTCATCATCTCCGTAATGTACCTCGACACAGCCGCTAATAAAATATAGATACGGGTAATGGACATAAGTGTTTGTGTAGGTGGAAACCATCCTTCTTGAGAGCAATTACACACTGCAGAGCAGCAGTGGGGTTTCAGGTAGCCGCAAATACCCGTGCAAACAATCACATCATGCAACCAGCAGGCTCACGGCAGGGGGATTTTAATGGGGAGAAGTTCGGGCAGTTTGCTTGTTAACAGGAGTTGAGGTGGGTGTGCTTTTGCACTGTGATCCCAGCTGGGGCTTTGATGAGCTTCCTGGGAATTGGCAGTCATCGCTTTTTCAGGACAAAACAGCCCAGGCCCTGGATCACCACAACCCTGACATACCTGGGGCACTTTGCAGCCCCTAGGTGTTGAAAGGACCATCTTCTGTTCAAGGAGCCAACCTGTTTAGGTCTCCACTGAGAGACCTCAGCAAGTCAGACCACCCTGCACAACTAAGGCAAAAACCAAGAAGCATTTTGCACGCATGATTCTTTTGGCAAATGAGGCTTATCCAGCAGGAGGTCTGAACACCTAGAACTTCTGCAAAGTAACACACATCAGGCGGTGTCCTCTGTGCTGTTTAGGGACAATTCCTGTTAGTTGGATCTTTTGGGAAGTGGTGGCCTTTAACTCTGCAGGAGCACATCCTCCCTGCAAGCAAGCAGCACGTGCGACCTCACCACCTCATAGCAGAGGGGAATTACATGCCCACTGGAATTACATGCAGGGTGCCAGGGTGCTGGAGATGCCCATGAGGTGCTGGAGATGCTTACAGGCTGCTGAGATGTTCAGAGGATGCCAGGATGACTTGAAGGTGCTGGGACGCTCCAGGCTGCCAGGATGCTTGCTGGGTACTGGAATGCCTGGAGGGTGCCAAGACTACCTAGAGGGGGCTGGGATGCCTGCAGGGTGCTGGGATACCCACAGAGTACTGGATGCCCACAGTACACTGGGAGGTGCACAGGGTGCTTTGATGCCCACAGCATGCAGAGTTGCAAATAGGGTGCTGGGGTACTCGAAGGGTACTGGGCTCCCACAGGATCCTGGGATAGAATCATAGAATCACCAGGTTGGAAAACGTCCATTGGATCATTGAGTCCAACCATTCCTATCAAACACTAAACCATGTCCCTCAGCACCTCATCCACCCATCCCTTAAAAACCTCCAGGGAAGGTGACTCAACCCCATCCCTGGGCAGCCTGTTCCAGTGCCCAATGACCCTTTCCGTGAAAAAAAAAAAGCCTGAACCTCCTCTGGTGGAGCTTGAGGCCACTCCCTCTTGTCCTGTCCCCTGTCCCTTGGGAGAAGAGCCCAGCTCCCTCCTCTCCACAACCTCCTTTCAGGTAGTTGTAGAGAGCAATGAGGTCTCCTCTCAGCCTCCTCTTCTCCAGGATAAACACCCCCAGCTCTCTCAGCCATTCCTCATCAGGCTGGCTCTCCAGCCCCTTCACCAGCTTTGTTGCTCTTCTCTGGACTCGCCCCAGAGCCTCAACATCCTTCTTGTGCTGAGGGGCCCACAACTGAACACAGGATTCAAGGAGCGGCCTCACCAGTGCTGAGTACAGAGGGAGAAGAACCTCCCTGGTCCTGCTGGTCACACCGTTTCTGATCCAAGCCAAGATGCCATTGGCCTTCTTGGCCACCTGGGCACACTGCTGGCTCATGGTCAGTCACTGTCAACCAACACCCCCAAGTCCCTCTCCTCCTGGCAGTTTTCCAGCCAGACTTCTCCCAGTCTGTAGCTCTGCATAGGGTCGTTGTGCCCCAAGTGCAGGACCCGCCATTTGGCCTTGTTAAACCTCATGCCAATGGTCTCAGGCCAGCGCTCCAGCCTGTTCAGGTCCATGCAGGATGCTGGGCTGCCCCCAGGGTACAGAGGAGCTCGGAGGGTACCGGGATGCAGCAGGGCGGGGGCTGCCGTTGGTCCCGTTCCCGGCAGGACTCTGGTGCCACCTCGCGGTCTCTTGCCTCCCGCTGCCTCGCAGGGTCCGTCCCGGCGGCTCAGCCCAGCTCCCTCCTCTTCACAACCTCCTTTCAGGTAGCTGTAGAGAGCAATGAGGTCTCCCCTCAGCCTCCTCTTCTCCAGGATAAACACCCCCAGCTCTCTCAGCTGCTCCTCATGGGGCCTGTTCTCCAGCCCCTTCACCAGCTTTGTTGCTCTTCTCTGGACTCGCTCCAGAGCCTCAACATCCTTCTTGTGCTGAGGGGCCCAGAACTGAACACAGGATTCAAGGAGCGGCCTCACCAGTGCTGAGTCCAGAGGGAGAATAACCTCCCTGGCCCTGCTGGTCACACCATTTCTGATCCAAGCCAAGATGCCATTGGTATCTTGCGGTGTCACCTTGTATGCTCTCATAACTTCATGCAAGTTTAATCCTTCTTCACGCTCTCTCATCCTCTTTGGTGAGACACCTTGCAAACCCTTGGATGGGGCTGCTCCAGGTCCAGGTTTTCTCTGCAGGATTTGTGTTTCCCATAGGAGGCATCTGGTCCCCAGCCATCTCCATGGGGTCACCCCATTCCCACCAGCAGGGTGCTGGGGCTGCACCAAGGGCAGGAGAGCTCCTGTAGGAAACAGCAACAAAGTCACATCCCAAAGTCAGAATTGGATCTAAACCGCCTGGAACTGGGACTGAAGGGTGGGCACCTGTCTCTGCCAGAGCCGCCCATCTGCCCAGAGGAGCCCCTGCTGAACCCCCTCCTCCTTCCTCACTGGGGATCTCGTCCTGAGTGGCTGTGACCTAGTTATAAACTCCCACAGCCCAGCAGAGTGAGGGAAATGAGGCTAATCACCATCCCTGTCTGCACTCTAGAGAGAGGATAATAGATGTCCCGCATGGTCCCAGTCCCTTGTCACTGCCTTTGACCAAGGTTGCTAAAGTCAAGCAAATGTGAGTGAAACTCTCCTTCTCTGCTTACGCACTTTGCTCAACAGCCCACGTAGAGGAGTAACAAGATAGACCAGCCCTGCAAAGATATGTGTTTGCCTAGCACAGGTCAAAGCCAGAGTGCAAACCCTGCTTCCCCCTGCCCATCACTGGGATCTCAAATAAGCTGTGAAATAGCACCCACTCATCCCTTCTCAGCCTCTTGTGACTGTCTGAGGAGGGAATCATAGAATGGTTTGAGTTAGAATGGACCTTAAATATCATCTAGTTCCAACCCCCTCTATGGGCAGGGACACCTCCCACTGGATCAGGCTGCCCAAGACCCATCCAACCTGCCCTTGAACACCTCCAGGGATGGGGCAGCCACAACCTCCCTGGGCAACCTGAGCCAGGGCTTCACCTCACTGTGAAGAAATCCCTCCTTATGTCTAGTCTAAGTCCACCCCTCTCCAATTTATAGTCATTCCTCCTAGTCCTATCACTCCATGACTTTGTAATCAGCCCTGCGCCCTCACAGAAGGGCATCAGCTGCACCAATGAGCCAGAAGGAATATGCCAGGGGAAAGCCGCACACATGTATATTTGCGTGTTTTATGTATATATATTTACATTTCGGAGTACAGAGCAGAACCAGCTGAGTCAGAGTACAGAGCAGAACCAGTCAGGGTCAATTTAGAGCCTAACACTGGAGTTTGCCCACCATCCATAGGAGCCCTGTGTTCTTCTTTCAGAAGAGCACCAGCTCACAGGCTGCACTGGATGTCCTGCACACTGGCTTCGCAGGACCTGCTGGTGATTTTGAACTGATGTTGGCGGCACGAGAGGGGAGCCCTGAGGGATAAAAGCATCAGGTAACCTGGCAAGTGCTGAGAATATTGACTATGTCTAAAGAGCTGCATCCTGCTGTGAAGTTACAGCGACGATGAGTGCTCGCACACCACCAGTCTGCAGCAGCTGGTGAAAAGGCAGGAGAAAAGTGAGAACAAAATAAAAGCCTGCAGCTGACCTTGCAGCAATGCCCAACTGCAGAGCCCTGCTGCCTCCTCTGTTACAGCGCTGCCAGGAGAAAAACGTCACCCTCTTTAGGGACACAGGTCCCCTTGGCTAAGCCAGAGGAAAGCGCAAAGCAGGGACGTAAGCAGAGCTTCTAGCTTGCTAATTACATGAGTAATTACATGAGTTTGGGAGAGAAACCTCCCTAGCACCACACAGGGGAGGACTGTGATGTCCCCAGCATCCCCTTAATCCTGCAGAGCCTTGGGATAACCTGGCACAGCGTCAGGGAGTGAGGCAGAGCATGGCACAGCCGAGGAGCCCCTGGGCTGCATGTACATCGCTTCATTCCTAAGCAGCAGCGGAGAGGAGGACAAGTTGTGATTCATCTGCCTCCCACGCGTCGCCCCTCACTGCAAATCCTACCCAGAGATAATTGCTGCCTTCCTGAGTGGGCATCCCGACAGAGGGCCCAGCCTGCCGGGAGTCACAGCTTGGGCCTCTTTGAAGATGCTGAGAGAGCTGCTAAATATGTAAATCTCAGCACACAGCTGTGACTCTCATTTAATGGAGTTTGTGACCCTCTGCAGCTGTGTAGGAGCAGGGAGAGACAGACCCAGCTAAAACCACTGACAGGCCTGCTTGACTATTCCAGCCACGGACAAGCCTCTGCTCTGCTGGGCTCGGTTTTAATGGCTGGGACCTGCTCTGAAATGGCTTTTCTGAAGAGCAGAAATCTGCTGGGTCATATTTCTGTTTTGATTTTGTGAGGAAACTTAAAAGAGGGAGATAAGGGGATAGCTCCAGATCCCTTTGCCCCTGACTGGAAACTAAAGCAGGTTCTGACCTCCCCTGACCCTCTCCGGTGGAGCAAAGCCAGCTCCTCCTTCTGCTCCAGGTGCCTTTAGAGCTGCATCTGGTTTGTGATGATAACAATGATGTCAACAGTTTTTAATTGTAAATTTTGCTGACCTTCCCACTCTTTTCCTTTCAAGGACCTCACACCTTGGATAATCCCCCTTTTATTACACCTGTCCTGGTGACAGATAGCACTGGCTTTGCTGATCTAGTTTCTTACTTAATAACTCCCACAGAGCATGGGCTGCACAGGGGAAAGATGCTTGGACTTTGAAGTAAGTTCCTTGGGGCAGAAACTTTAGATCTGGCTGCTCATCCTACAAGAACCCACTCATTTCCCCTCAGAAACTTCCCACCAGTCTGGTCCCAGGGATGATCCCACCTGCTGGCGTGACCAGCAGCCTCCCCATGCTCAGCACAAAGAACACTCATCCTCACTTGGCAGGGCTTTCAGCTTCCTTTGCTGCTGTCAGAGAGGTCTGGATCAAGCCCAGTTCATCGCTCTCCTGCCCTAGCTCAGTCCTCTGCTCTCCCTGCAGGGACTCAACACAGAGCAATCAGCTAAATGCTTTATCCCTCTGCAGGAGTCACGCCAAGGGGAGAAAAATAAAAGCCTGATGGGATCCTTTAGCTGACCCATCGCCTTTAAAGCCTCTCACCTCTCCCTGTCTTTCATCAGGGTTCTAAACTCCTTAGGATGTCATCACGTGCTCCATAAATAACAAATATATATAAGCTTGGGCTGCAGAAGGTGCAGCAGGCGGAGGAGAGGAGGCAAAACCCTCGATCCTTCTCTCCTGCCAGCTGTGAGTTGGCCCCACCAGAGCCAGGCAGGCAGCACGGGGTCCGATCAGGTAAGCACCCACGTATCTCCTGCACTTGGGGCACAACAACCCTGAGCAGCTACAGACTAGGAGAAGTCTGGCTAGAAAGCTGCCTGGAGGAGAAGGACCTGGGGGCGTTGGTTGACAGTGACTGAACAGGAGGCAGCAGTGACCCAGGTGGCCAAGAAGGCCAATGGCATCTTGGCTTGGATCAGAAATGGTGTGACCAGCAGGGCCAGGGAGGTTCTTCTCCCTCTGGACTCGGCACTGGTGAGACTGCTCCTCGAATCCTGTGTTCAGTTCTGGGCCCCTCAGCACAAGAAGGATGTTGAGGCTCTGGAGCGAGTCCAGAGAAGAGCAATGAAGCTGGTGAAGGAGCTGGAGAACAGGCCTTATGAGGAACGGCTGAGAGAGCTGGGGGTGTTTATCCTGGAGAAGAGGAGGGTAAAAGTTATTGGGCACTAGCAGATGCTGCTCAGGGAGGGGATTGAGTCACCTTCCCTGGAATTGTTTAAGGGACAGGTGGATGAGGTGCTGAGGGACATGGTTTAGTGATTGATAGGAATGGTTGGACTCGATAATCTGATGGGTCTTTTCCAACCTGGTTATTCTATGATTCTATGATCTCTTGCATCCCGGTGGTACTTACAGTCTTGGGGTCAGCTGGTGGCCCTGAGACCTCTGTGACTTGCCAGTATCTCAGGACAGGGGGAATCACCCCAGAAGGGAAAGAAGTGGGTGCATGGAGCTTATCTTGCCTGAAAAGCGACTTGGGTGGAGGTGAGAGCATGGCTCTCATGGCAGCCTGCATCCCTTCCTACATGTGCTATCAAAACCTGGATGTAGGGATGCTTCTCACTGAAACCCTCTGTATTCGGGATGTGGGAACAGCTTGAGCCATTTTGCAAAGAATATTTGGCTTCAGAACTGGGTGGATAACTCCTTATTGCCAGCTTATTTAAAAATTCAAGCTCCAAATCCAGGTGGATGTTCATAGCATAATACAAAGATGCTATTGGGGACTTACCTGTTTATTCACATCGAAGCATCTCTCTGGACCATGTGAATACTTTGACCTCTAGTGCATGAATAGAAGTGTAGGAAAAAAATTAAAGGGAGCTTTTGGTCCACTGCTGCATACACACAAATGTATGGAGGTCGTCTCAGGTGAGTCTAGTAAGGAGTTAGTTAGAACACAAAATTTAGGGTAGAAGTGCCTTGAATAGTATACAGGAGGCTGTGCTGGACCATCAGGAGGAAGCTTTTCACGGAAAGGGTCATTGGGCATTGGAACAGGCTGCCCAGGGAGGGGGTTGATTCACCTTCCCTGGAGGTGTTTAAAGGACGGGTGGACACGGTGCTGAGGGACATGGTTTGACAGGAATAGTTGGACTCGATGATCCGGTGGGTCTCTTCCAACCTAGTGATTCTATGATTCTATGACATAAAAGATGATGTCTTGAGCCAGGGAGAGAGGATTTTCTTCCTCGCTCTGTTTCTCACTTACTCTCTGACCGGAGAAGAGTTTCCTTCACCTTCACAGGTGGGATGGTTCCAGTGCTGGTGCTCCCATGGGTGTGTGGGGCTGGGGAGGGCGGCTGATGTCTGCAGGCTGTACACATCATCCCCCCTGCAGAAAACTTTTGTGTCTGCAGGGAGCTGAGAAGCAAAGCAAAAAAGTTCACTTCCAGAAAATAGACACAAATATATCAGCCCTCCAGCTGCATTACCCGGGCTGCCAGGAATAAAATGCCAAAGGGAGAAAAATGCAGGGAAAACAAGTTAAGGAGCAGCTTTTCCCCAGCACTGACTTCTCTGCTCCAGGCTGCTGGTGTTTGAGCTTTCAAGGAATTTCTAAAAATAGCAGGTAGGATCTGATTCCCCTTTTGCAGTCATCTCCAAGGGGAACAGAGAAGCCGCTTACACAAGAAACCCTCCAGCTCTGAGCATGTTCCTGTAGAGACCTTCCAGTATTCCGTTCTTTCTAGCCTTCATATCATCTGGGATAAAAACTTTTTCTTGGACCTGGCTGACAGTGGCTATCACTGAACAATGTGATGGAGTTGAAGATGTCCTTGCTCATTGCCGAAAGGGGTGGGTTGGACTAGATGTTCTTTAAATATCCAACCTTCCAACCCAAACTATCCTATGATTCCATGATCCTGCTCCATGGCTCCTGTGGCAGCTGAAACACTAGCCCTGTTGTCCCCAGAACCATCCAGGATCAAACTATCATTGCATTTTCCTGGTGCCCAGCACCTGCCCCCCCCTGCCTGCTCCCAGATTTATCAGGGAGGTGAGCCCCTAATCCAACTAGCAGCAGGAGAAGCTCCAGAAAACACTAGAATAAGCTCTGAAAACACTGCAATCTCCAAGCACCTCGTTTTCCTGTCCAGCTGAGCCATCCCTTTATTTCCCTCCTATATGATTCCCTGGAGCACAAACCACTCATTCCCAACAGTATTTCAGCCTGTCCTTGGTGACCAGAACAGGCATTGGGGATGCTAAATAAATCCTCTGCCAAAGAAAACCCTCTCCCCACTAGATCTGATCCCTTAGGTACATACGCACTGCCAAACCAACAATTTATTGCAGATAAACCACGACACCCAGTTTTGCCTCAGACTGGATAAAACAGGCATTTGCAAATACTCAGCCTTAGGCGTTTCGGAATGGAAAATTTCCAGCTTGCACCAGTTCTGCCCCGCGCAACGTTTGTGCTGGTAATGCTTTTGTTTCTGTAAGTCTTATTAGCTGGAGACAAGCCTATAATTAGGAGTGAAAGCCAGCACCTCACAAAAAAATGATCAAAAATGACCCGGATTTGCATAGGTTTCGCTGCAAATTGCTTGAATACTGGGCAGAGCAGGGACAGATGGATGGATGGATGGACGGACAGCTAGGGCAGCTCTTCCCACTATTTCTGCCAGTCACAGGCAAGCTGCAGGCGAAGTCGCTTGCTCAGATTGTAGCTCTCTCTGCATTTATTAACTTGGTTTGCTCACATGTGAGACCAGAGGCAGATTGAAGGCTCTGGGCCAGGTTGAGGGACTTGGCAGGGCTGTGTGGGATGGCTGGATGAGCTTGGGGAGCTGTGGTGCTGGTGGTGCTCCTGAGGGATACGAGGGGTCTGAGATCCTGCATCGCAGGTGGCACGGCCTGCGGCAGCCTGTACCTGGGGGGATCACAGTGCCTGGAGATGCTGGGGCAAGGGGCAAAGCCTGGGGGCACCTCATTCAGTGAGGGTACCTGAGTCTTGTGGCCCTAGGCACCCGCTTGTCCTGGACCCATTTCATAGAGTCATAGAATCACCAGGTTGGAAAGGATCCACTGGATCATCGAGTCCAACCATTCCTATCAAACACTAACCCATGTCCCTCAGCACCTCATCCACCTGTCCTGCACCCTCCTCTGCACAACCTCCTTGCAGGGAGTTGGAGAGAGCAATGAGGTCTCCCTTCAGCCTCCTCTTCTCCAGGATAAACCCCCCCAGCTCTCTCAGCCATTTCTCATAAGGCCTTTTCTTCAGCACCTTCACCAGCTTTGTTGCTCTTCTCTGGACTCAATCCAGAGCCTCAACATCCTTCTTGTGCTGAGGGGTCCAGAACTGATCATTGATTTGAGGAGCAGTCTCACCAGTGCTGAGTCCAGAGGGAGAATAACCTCCCTGGCCCTGTTGGTCACATCATTTGTGATCCAAGCCAAGATGCCATTGGCCTTCTTGGCCACCTGGGCCACTACTGCCTCATGTTCAGTCACTGTCAACCAACACCTCCAGGTCCTTCTCCTCCAGGCAGTTTACAGCCAGACTTCTCCTAGTCTGTAGCTGCTCAGGGTTGTTGAGCCCCAAGAGCAGGATCCGCCATTTGGCCTTGTTAAACCTCATGCTGTACCCCACACCTGCTTCCCTCCTCCAGCTCTAACTATCCCCATTCCTGCCCTGTCCTACCACCCAGATCCCCTGGCTGGTCACCAAGCCTTTGTCCCCCCGGTCCCTGAGGTCCCAGGTTTGCTACAGGCAGCGCCAGCCTCCTGCTCCCTGAGCCCCAGCTCTGAGCGGCAGCAGAGCAGCAACGGGGTCACCGTGGGCGGGTATTTGATGCATCGACATACACGCGTAGGAAAATCAGCCTAATCCCGTGCGTGATCAACAGGTATTTTCGGCTGCTAAGAGCACTGCAGGAGATCGGTTGGAATAACGGGTGCCACGACGCTGCTGGGGCAGCCCTGAACGGACGGAGTGTGGGGAGCCAGACAAGAGGAGGAGGATGTCAGCCCTCAGCGCGTTGCCTTTCCTGAAGCCCATTCATCTGAGGTCCCCCCGGAGCTCCCCCGGGGGCCAGCGCCGTCACACTCTGCCTGCCAGTGAATTTCGCTGCCTCAGCCCTGAGGATGCCAGCAGCGTGTTCGAGATCGAGCGAGAAGGTAAGAGGCTGCCTTGGGGAGGTCCTGCCTGCTGCCATCAGTTGGAGACACCCCATCCCTCCCCTCCACTGGTCCCCCACGCTCCCTAGGGACACGCAGGGGTCACAAATCCTCCACACACGTCATTGTAGGTGATGAGGGAGGGAGACAGTGGCTGTGACTTGTGGCCAGGCCACCAAGGGGTCCCTAAAGAGATGGGGAGGCTGTGATTAAGGAGTTGGAGAACCATCACCCCCCAACTCACCTAGAATGGAGGCGGTGGGAGGTGATATCTTGGGCTGAGCAGCCTGGAGCAATCCCGGAGCCGTCCTAGAGCACGAGCAGGTGAGGGGGGAACAGAGCTCCCAAACCAGCCCTGCTGAGGGCAGTGGGGAGGCAGGTGGAAGGTAGGACACCATGCTCAGCCTCTTGTTGCACAAGGGAACTTGAAGATGCACCTCCAGCAACCCTCCCCTATCCACTCCATCGCGGGCAACCCCAGCTCCCCTCACCCAGCCTGTTTCTCTCTCCTCTCCGAAGGGCAAAGACAACCAGGGAGATACCAGGAGGGAGGGTTTGTCTCAGCACCCACTGCTGTAGCCCTGGACCCAGCAATGAGAGAAGGGAACTATTCCCTGGAGCCATCTACCTCCCTTAGAGCTCCTTTAGACCTCACAGGCAGCAGGACAGGGGTCATCTCCCCAGATTTCCACCTCCTACATTGGTGCTGGGAAGATGTCTGGGTCCAGGTGTCCTCGGTCCCCTTTGCTGTACTCACTGCTGTCCCCACCACAGCCTTTATCTCTGTCTCTGGGGACTGTCCCCTCCACCTGGACGAGATCCGACACTTTCTGAACCTGTGCCCGGAGCTCTCCCTCGGCTGGTTTGAGGAAGGGCGGCTTGTGGCATTCATCATCGGCTCCCTCTGGGACCAGGACAGGCTCATCCAGGTAAGAGCTGGCATGGTGGGAGAGGCATTGCCAGAGCCCCCGCGGCTACTTACCCACCTTCTCCCCACACTACAAGCTACAAGGCTGCACTGATGGAAATGAACCTTCTCATTAATGTTACCAATGCTGTTAAAGAATGTTATCAGCAATTCCCTGTAGGGTTCATTTTAAAATTGAAAGTGCCTACAGGGATGCTGCAGGGAGGCGAAAGGGGATGGCATCTGTACTCAGCACTGGTGAGGCCGCTCCTTGAATCCTGTGTTCAGTTCTGGGCCCCTCACCACAAGAAGGATGTTGAGGCTCTGGAGCAAGTCCAGAGAAGAGCAACGAGGCTGGTGAAGGGGCTGGAGAACAGGCCTTATGAGGAGCAGCTGAGAGAGCTGGGGGTGTTTATCCTGGAGAAGAGGAGGCTGAGAGGAGACCTCATTACAACTACCTGAAGAGAGGTTGTGGAGAGGAGGGAGCTGGGCTCTTCTCCCAAGTGACAGGGGACAGGACAAGAGGGAATGGCCTCAAGCTCCGCCAGGAGAGATTTAGGCTGGAGATTAGGAGGAAGTTTTTCACAGAGGGTCATTGGGCATTGGAATAGGCTGCCCAGGGAGGTGGTTGATTCCCCTTCCCTGGAGGTGTTTAAGGGACGGGTGGATGAGGTGCTGAGGGACTTGGTTTAGCGTTTGATAGGAATGGTTGGACTAGAAGATCCGATGGGTCCCTTCCAACCTGGTTGTTCTATGATTCTATGATCGAGACCTTTCTTCCTCTAGGGGAGGAGGTGGACCCTGATTTATTGGGTTGGGGAATGAAGACATGTGCAAGATGGGACCCCCTGGTCACGCTAACCCCCTGTCTTCCCCCTGGCAGGAGGCACTGACCCTGCACAAGCCGCAGGGCTCAGCCGTGCACATCCACGTGCTGGCCGTGCATCGCACCTTCCGGCAGCAGGGCAAGGGCTCCATCCTGATGTGGCGCTACCTGCAGTACCTGCGGTGCCTGCCCTTCGTCCGGCGAGCCCTGCTGATGTGCGAAGATTTCCTGGTGCCCTTCTACCAGAAGTGCGGTTTCGAGGCGCTGGGTCCCTGCGAGGTGGCGGTGGGGGACCTGGCCTTCATCGAGATGCAGCACCTTGTGCGGGGACATGCCTTCATGCGCAGGAACAGCGGCTGCTGAGCCCGGCCAGGGGTCTGGATAGAATCGGGGGGAATAAGTGGCAGTGACCCCCTCTGTCCCCTCCCCAGCAGGCCCTGGCTATCGCTGCTCCCTCTGCCACATCTGCCTTCCAGCCAGGAGATCAGCTTGGTTCCATCCCACACCCGCAGGGCTGGGGACCAGCATCTCTTGGACAGCCCCTCTGGAAGCATCGACCTCCCGGTCTCTGCTTTAGTGGGGTCTGGGCTAGGGATCCAGGGGCCTGCAGGGCCACCTGCCAACCAAGGCACTGCCCGAGGAGTGGCACGGGGGGCTCTGCTGGGTTAAGGGCACTCACCGCCACGTTTGCTGAGATGCCCATTAAAGGGAAACCATGCACCCACATGCCCCCAGCCCTGTGCCCCCTCCCGCTGCCACCAACAGCACCACTGAACCCCCCTGCACATCACAGCCAAGCCCTCTCCCAGCAGCATCCAGACCAGGGAGGGGTCCCAGTAGCCACTCCCCTGCCCACAGAAATCCTTCCAGAGCTCTTGCCCCAGCCGCACAGCCTCCCTGGGGGACCAGTATAAACCAGTGCCCCCCCCCAGATCCACGACTAGCCCGGGACAGGCCTTCTGCAAACACCTCAGGCTGTGGTGAAGCAGCAAATAAAGACATGACACTGGTTTTCTACACAGCCTGTGTGCATTCCTGCTCTGCTCTGTCACTCTGGATGGCACCAGCTAGCACGAAGGGAGCCGCCTCTCATGGGCACCTCTTTGGGCATCCCAGCTCCAGGGGAGAAGGGCAAACCCAGCCCCAGGTCATTTGATGAAGGGTGGGGGACAGGCAAGGTCAGGAAGCTCTGAGAGTGTTTTGGTTCCAGGGAGTTGGCTTCTCATTTGCTCAAGACTTGCTCAAGATTTGCACTCTACAACTCCCTGAAAGAAAGTTGTGGAGAGGAGGGAGCTGGGCTCTTCTCCCAAGGGACAGGGGACAGGACAAGAGGGAATGGTCCACCAGGGGAGATTTAGGCTAGAGATTAGGAGGAAGTTTTTCACACAGAGGGTCACTGGGCATTGGAATAGGCTGCCCAGGGAGGTGGTTGATTCCCCTTCCCTGGAGGTGTTTAAGGCACAGGTGGATGAGGTCCTGAGGGTCATGGTTTAGTGTTTGGTAGGAATAGTTGGACTCAATGATCTGGTGGGTCTCTTCCAACCTGGTTGTTCTATGAATTCTATGAATTCTCCCAAGTATCAGGGGAAAGGACAAGAGGGAATGGCCTCAAGCTCTGCCAGGGCAGGTTCAGGCTGGACATTAAGAAAAAAAAAAATCATGGAAAGGGTCACTGGGCACTGGCAGAGGCTGCCCAGGGAGGGGGTTGAGTCACCTTCCCTGGAGGGGTTTAAAGGACGGGTAGATGAGGTGCTGAGGGACATGGTTTAGTGATTGATAGGAATGGTTGAACTCAATGATCCGATGGGTCTTTTCCAACCTGGTGATTCTATGATTCTAAGATCCTCCAAACCGTGTTCCCTCCCTCCCAGGGAGGTGCTTTATGGGGAGCCAGAGACTAGTGTGTCCCCACACAGCAGGGCACTGCCAGCCCTGCCTCTCCCCCGCCACACTTCTCATCGCCCACACAACCAGAGCTCCCTGGAAGCGCCACATCCCTGTAGCCAAGAAGGGAGGAGAGGCCTCAGGTGTCTCATTAAACATATAACATATAGAAATTTATTAAACGGAGAAAAAAAAACCCCACAACTTCTAAAAAGAGTATCAAAAAGACACAAACGAGGTGGAGTGTCTGTCTTTGGCTGGAACAACAACTGGAAAGACGGAAGAAAAAACTGGCCTCTGGTGGAGGAGGGACACAGGCAGGTGCCACCGACCTCCTGAACTCACCTGGAAAGTGGTTGTCAACAGAGGGAGCTGAGCTCCCAGCCCTTGAATACCCATCCCGGGAATGTCCCGGCTGGGAAATTCACTGAAAATGACTCAGAACAACAGCTGCCAAAGCAACAAAAAACAGGGGCAAGAGAGTTTGGCACCAGCCCAGTTGGGTCACCCAGACCTCAGGAAGGACCTGCCTTCGTGTCAAGGCTGGTGGGAGGAAGGAGGAGATGCTGGGGAGCAGGAGCCCAGGGCTGGGGGCAAGTGGGGAGGTGCAGCCTTGGCCAGGGATGGCGACTGCCCCTGTTGTCCTGCACTTTTCTCCCTTTGTCCTGCACTTCTCCCTCTGTCCTGCACTGCTTGAGGTGGGGAGAGTTACACGGGAGTCTGCACTTTGAAAAATGGAAAGGGGTAACAGCAGGGACTTAAGGCAGCAGTGAAAAGGTGGGAGCATCAACAGCTTCCCAAGGGGTCCACGGGCTTCAGGAGCAGCTACACAAACACCCCAGGACCTTTTTCCCTCTGTCTGCCTCCCAGCACATGGCTATAAAGGTGGCACATGCTGCTTTTCCACTTCCAAAAAGAGAATTTCACAGAAGCTCCCCTGCCCCAAGTCCTGCCTCTCCAGTCAGCAAGGAGCCCATGTTAGGGAGCACAAGCTGCCTTCCAGGCCTCAGAGGGAGGCATCAAATACAAGAGTGGGACTGAGAAATACCTTTGAAGCTCAGCTCTAAACACGCTGGAGCCACAGCAGAAGCTCTGAGGAGCCCAAAGCTGGGGAAACTCAGGCCAAAGAGCTTCTGACAAAAAAAAAAAAAAAAAAAAAAAAAAAAAAAGTGCCCTTGCAAAAAATGGGGTCGTGTTCACAGTATGAGCCGCAGCAGCCAGGGGCACTGAGGCAGGACAGGGCACAGGCAGGAGATCTCGGCAGCTTCAACCCAGGGCTGGGAGCCCAACCTAGCCTTGGATGCACCAAAATCCTGCTTCTCTCAGCCCTTTCCCCACGCAGGCAGCAGTTGGGGTCCTGGGTTGGTCCCCAAAACACTTGTGGCTTTTCAGTACCAAGAAGCAGCCCCAGGGGGGTGCGAGGTAGGGTGGCTCCAGCCTGACTCCCCTCCGCATCCCATCGTTTAACGAGGGTGAGTCCAAACCCACCAGCCCCAAGGATGAAGCTGTGCCTGGGGTCAGCCCCATCCCAGAGCAGCCTCCATCTCCTGCAGGCTGGTGAAGAACCACCCAATGAAAAGAATCACCACTGGTGCCTCTCTCAGCCTCGTCCCTGCCGGCAGGGTCAGTGCAGGACCTGATCCAGCTCGTACTTCTCACAGAAATTCTTGGTGACAGGCAGGCAGGTGAGATACTCCACCCAGTGCCAGTTCACAGAGTAAGCGTAGAACCAGATCACCAGTGAGGCGAAGAGCCCCACAAAGACCAGCAAGGAGACAATGATCATGGCTCGCTTGCGGTATTTGTCCACCGTGCCGAAGGTGATGTAGGGCAGGAAGGCGAAGGAGAGGAGGAGGCCACTGAGGAAGCCAAACAGGTGGGCGATGTTGTCAATCCACGGCAAAAGGCCACAGACGAAGAGGAAGAGGACGATGCTAGAGAGGTTGAGGAAGGCTTTCCAGGGTTTCTCCAGCACTTGCCAGCTCTGGAAGAGCTCCACGAAGAGGCAGGCCAGCAAGCCAAACTGGGACCCAGCCGGGCCCACCTGCAGGGACGGGGGAAGTCGTGGTTGGACCCTGTGCATGTCACCCCCAGGACGATCCCCTCCCCTTGTAAAGTGCGTTTGGCTCCTGCAGCCCTCGCACCAGTGCAGGGGTCAGGGATGGGAGCCCTGGCACGTGAGGAAGAGGAGGGGAGCGTGCTGGCATTGTTTTGGCAGAACTGGCACTTTCGGTGACTCGGCAGCCAGGCAGCATCGCTCCCTCCCAGCCACAGCCCCCTGGCCCCATCCTGACGTCTCCCCAGGATTAGGGCCCTTGGTGTGATCTCCTTTAAAGCCCAGCAGGGTTTTGCTGCCTGCAGATTAGCCATCTGCGCACCTGGGGACCCCACACGCACACTGACATGTGGTGACACGTGACACACGCAGTGACACGTGACACGCGCAGCACATGCAAACCTGACATGTGGGGCACACAGCCCCCTGCTACCTGCTGGGGCTGCGAGCGCGGTTCTGCAGCTCCCACAACACACCTCAAGCTGGGGGTGGCAGAGGGGTCCCCACAGACCCTTGGGGAGCTCACTGCGTTCAGAGTGACGTGGGCAGAGAG
The DNA here is from genome assembly GCA_033558105.1 of Coccyzus lansbergi. Classification (NCBI taxonomy): domain Eukaryota; kingdom Metazoa; phylum Chordata; class Aves; order Cuculiformes; family Coccyzidae; genus Coccyzus; species Coccyzus lansbergi. The sequence continues at coordinate 20,555 of JAUMJK010001058.1, forward strand.
TCCCCAGCCCTCACCTCTGCCCGGTAAGGCAGGAAGATGGCACTGGCCAGATTGCCTGTGATGCCGCTGAGAATGAAAATGATGGAGATGCGATGCCAGCCTGCCAGCTTCTCCAGGTCCCTCAGCACTGTCATCTGGAAAGTGACAGACACCAGGCAGTGGATGATGCTGCGGGAAGAGACCTCGTGTTAGGGACCTCTGCTCTGCCCGAGCTCCTGCCCAGTCCTCCCAATCACCGCCCAGGGGGCACACGATGTCATTCAGAACACCCTCATCCCATGGCAGGTGTTGCTTATTCTGGGAGCATCCTCCCTTCTTCTCTCCCAACGCACTGAGGATTGCAGATCTTCCCAGCGGATACTCCATTCCAAGCCCACCCCCAGCCCCTGGGAGCGCAGGGCTGCGGCTCACCCGGCGTGAAGGAACAGGGACAGCCACAGGCGGTAGAACTGGTCAGGAACCTCCGGGTTGAGGAAGGGCAGGAGGCCGCACACCTCGTCCAGGCAGTGCACCTGCAAAGGTTGGGGGTTTGGAGGATGTCAGGGGCTGGGCCCACACCCTATTGCCACAGGGAACCGAGGACGGGTTCCAGGGATGCGTGGCCAGCGATGCCACATGTGAGTGCAGAGCTGAGCCCAGCGTGGTGTGGGGCACCTGCTCTACCCAGGTGCTGGGGAGGGAGCAACCAAGCATTCTCAGTGTCCCAGGAGGTGCTGAAGGGCTGTTTTCCTGCTCGGGATGTGCCTTTCCCAAGGATCCCAGTGCTGCTTGTGCGAGGCCGGCTCAAGCCCTGGTCTCCTCCTGCCCCACAGCAGCAAGACAGGCATGCAGCAGCCTGATAGCTGATAGCTGGGCTGCTCTTTGCTCTGCTCACACCCATCCCAACCATGTCCTAGGATTCCCCTTGGCATCAGCACAGCGATGCCCGACCCAGCTGCCAGCACTGTGTCTTGTGTCTCTGGCCCCGCTCACCTGCGAGCAGAGCGTTGCCTCCTCATGGAAGTAGCCGTGCATGAACTCGCAGTACTCGCGTGTTGTGATCTCGCAGCTGGGCAGAAGGCAGACAGCAGGCTCGCTCAGGTTGGGGCTCACTCCTTGTTCCCTTGAGCTCCCACCTCCCAGCTCCACTCCCCGAGCTGGTCCTGCTGCCAGCACACCCTCCATAACCTCCCTCATCCCCTAGCACAGCTCCAGACATTGCTGGGGCATCAGTGGGGAGCCAAGTCCAGGCCAGGTGCCCCCATCGCAGCAACCCACCTGCCCTTGGTGCCGATGCAGCAGGGTCGTCCCTTGATCTGGCAATCCAGGTGGGCAAAGCCCGTGTGGTTGGTTTTGGTCTCGTAGGTGCAGATCTAGAAGCAGGAAGGAGATAAGCCGTGGTCAGGGTCCAGCCCCAGGCTCTCCCTGCAGCCCCCTGCCCAGCCCTCTGCCCTCTGTGCCTCCCTTGGGGGCTGGCACCACGATGCCACCCAGCTCCCTGGGCCACTGGACTCTTACCGGCCACTTGGTGATGTCATCTGGCCACACGTGTGGTGGGCTGGATGCCGGTTCCTCGCATGTCCTGGCAGGAGGAGGTGGGTGGGGGTCAGGACAGGTCTCCCTCGGCACATCCCTCTCCCCAGACCAGACCCATCTCCAGCGCGGATAGTCCCAGGATCTGCCCCCTCCCCTGACCTGGCAGAGATTCTGCAGCCTGGTTTGCTACGACACCCACAGCAGCACCTTCCACGTGAAGGTGAAGCCCAGGGCGCTCACATCTTTCAGACAACCCACCGATGCCCCCTTGCAGCATCCCCCATGCCAGCTCACCCCGGCAGAGCAGAGCAGACAAAGAGCAGGCTGGGGCCAGCGCTACAGCATCACCCGTCACTGCCTGCAGTCAGGACAGACCCTGCCTCAGTTTCCCCACTGATTCTCGCTTCCTTACTGCTCTCCTAGGGTGTGTAAGAGCTCCCAGCCCCCAAGATGCGGATTCAAGGCATCCAAACTGAAAATGCAGCCCCGTACACAGCCAGGTGACCACTTCACCTCTCCCCACTCATACCTGGGGTCCTGGTGGCACACGGCTCCTGACTGCCGCTTCTCACCCGAGGCCAGGGTTGGCGCGTTGGTGCCCGGCCACTTGATGAACGTTGCCAGTGTCTCCTGGGGAGGATTGAGAGACCGAGGATGAGGCAGCAAACACACCGCTCTGACCCCACATGCCTCCTGCCCTGGTGCCATGCAGGGCGGAGATGGTATCTCCCCACTCCCCAGCACTTCTCGGGGCCCACGACGGCAGCACACACCGAACAGTCCTGCCGCAGGGTCTGGATGCAGCCTGAGTTGTCGTTCTGGACGCAGCAGCCTGAGCCACGCTCCCGGTCCCGCTCGCGCTGGATGAGCCGCTCCACCTGCCGATCCTTCCGGATGCAGGGAGAGAACTTGGCTCCCAGGTGGATCAGGTCGATCTGGAAGGGAGATGACAGTGCAGGGGATGTTCTGTGCCCCACTGCACCTCCCCTCCCCTCCAGTTGCACCCAGGGAGTTCAGGAGTGGCAGGGGGTCCCCACAGGTGGCCCTGAGTCTCTGTTACCCCAGTGCATGGAGGGTTGGTTGGAAGGGGACAGGGTCTCTCCTGACCACCCCACTACGATGCTGCAAATCTGGGAAGCGGCAATGAGATCCCAGCCCAGGTTTGTACCCGGCAGCAGGTCCCAGAGTGATGCAGGCACTGAGAGCCGAGGGCACTAGGCTGGGACAAAGGGTTGAGTTCTCCCTGCCCAGGGATGAGCACATCCCACTGGGCCCTGCTGGCTCAGGGCAGGGGGAGCAGAGGCTGGCAGAAGGCAGAGCCTCCCTCAGGCAGTGATGGTCCCGCAAAGCCCGTACCGAGCTGGGTCCGATCCAGAAGTTTTCCTGCTGGACGTACTTGACGCTCTCGTAGACGCCCTTGTTCCTCAGCACCTGCAGGGCCAGGCCAGGGTCAGCTCCTGCTGAGGGGACGGGCAGTGGGGTACAGTCCCCTCTCCCTCTGCTCACGGCAGGCAGAGCAGCCCCTATGCCAAGGGGAAGGGCTGCTGGTCCCACCAGCAACACGGGAAGGAGAGCAGCTCTGCTGGCAGCACACACACTGCTGTAACACGCCGCTGCTCAGCCAGCACACGCGGACCCCTGCCCTGACTGTTTAATGGAGCCCCTCAGCAGAGCCAGCAGCACCCCAAAATACTCCCAAGTCCAAGCAGGAAGCACAACAGCACAGAATCACAGAACGACTTGAGTTTGAAGTGACCTTAAAGATCATCAAGCTCCAAGCCCCCTGCTATGGGCAGGGACACCTCCCACAGGTGCTCAAGCCCCACCCAACCTGGCCTTGAACATCTCCAGGGATGGGGCAGCCACAGCTTCCCTGGGCAACCTGGGCCAGGGCCTCACTGAGAAGAATTTCCTCCTTATGTCTAATCTAAATCTGCCCCTCCCCAATTTAAAGCCATTCCCTCTAAGTCCTGTGCACCCATGGCTTTGTAAAAAGTCCCTCCCCAGCTTTCTTGTTGCTCTCTTCAGGTACTGGAAGGTCATTATAGAGTCTCCTCAGAGCCTTCTCCAGGCTGAACAATCCCAACTCTCTCAGCCTGTCCTCATATGCGAGACACTCCAGCCCCAGACGGAGGAATCCCCCCAACCCATTGAGGTGTTGAAGGCCACCCAGGTCCCAGTGATGATTCCTTGGCGCTGGCAGGTGACCATTTCATAGCCAGACATGTCACCAGAGAGCCAGGAGGGGTCGGTCCCAGCCAGGAGCTGTTAAACTTACTAACTCCGTTGTCATGTGCTGGGCAAAGCCAATGGGGGCGATGCCGTAGGTGCCAATGACCAGCAAGGTGATGAGGATGTGGACAAAGGTGATCCAATACGTGAAATATGGCCTGTGGAGGAAGGGACCCAACGCTGGAGCAGCTCAAGGACAGCCAGGTACGGGGACACCACAATGCCCCAAGCCCTGATCCTCAAATATCGAGGACACACAGCAGAATGACAACTGGGGAGCCCCAAGGAGCACCATGTCTGTCCCCGTCCCACGGGCGCCCCCTCACCGGTGGCTGTCCGTGATCTCCAGCTGCGACTGCACGATGCTGCTCAGGTTGCGGCGGTGCGTCCTGTTCAGCCATTTCCCCACCACCCCCAGCCCGTAGTAGCGTTTCTTGCGGTCAAAAGCAAAGTGTTTCACTTTGGAAGCGATGCGCCTGCCTCGCTGGGGAGCCGCACCAGTATTGGAGGAGGTCGCAGTGAGCTGGACACCCTCCGCCCTGCAGAGAGAGAAGAAACCCATTGTGCTTGCTGAAAGGGGATTTCTCAGCTGGCCCCGATGTGCAACCCCACAACTGCATCCCAGAGCTGGGGCAGGCCAGAGGATGCCCCAGGATGAGCGTTAGGGTCACCTCTTGGTTTCACCCTCCCAAGAGCATACTGGGAGCCGGAGGGGGGCAGCTCCTGCTGATGGCTGGTACTCACGGGGTGGGCTGCTCCACCTCGGGGGATGTCCTGGCATCCTCCCCCACCGGGTGCATGCGTAAATATGTGGACGACAGAGGTGGTGACTCAAAGACATCATCAGCTATGGAGTATGTCTCATCGTGTATGTCCATCTGGAAAGAGGACAGAGGTGTGTTCTTGGACGTGTGTGACAGGCGAGGAACCTCTCTCTGCCTGGCTCCACCTGGCTCTCGAGCCTGCAGAGGGGGAGATCCCTACTGACATCCCACTACCCGCACATCACAGCATGTGAAATGTGCCCATAAGGGCAGCTTCACTCCCTGCCGCCTCAAGGAGCATCCCCGGAACCAGGGTAATGGGCACAGTGGTCAATGAGGCCACTGCTCCTAAGGCAGAGCGAAGCACCAACACGGGAGTCTCCATCAGGGCCCTGCTCCACGTCCACCCCCCACCAGCAGCACCAGGCCCCCCATCCCCACTCTGGCAGTCAGTGTGGAACTTGCCTTACTGAAGAAGGATGAGTCCAGGGTATCGGCAGCATCCACAATATCTTCATCCATGAAGCTGGGGTACATGAAGCTCCTCTTGTTGCTACTCTGCTTGGGACCCAGTGACTCCAGGACAGAATGTCCCTTTGGCAGGGGAAGCAAATGAGGGTAAGCAACCAGAAACCCCACAGCTGGGTTTTGGGGCACTAAGGGTTTCCTGTGATTTCCCTCCTTAAAGATGAATGGCAAGGATTAAATCCCAAGTAGTTGCCTTTTCCCCCACTGTGGGAAGGGCCTGCAGCAGGAGCTGGCAGCAGATGCTGCCATTAGCTCCTGAGAGCCAGCACTGGACCATAATGGTGAGAGCCAGCATGGGAAGCAAACACTGCATCCCCTGTTTGATTTCAGTCCCACAGACCCAACCCTGCGGCTTGCTCAGGGCTTCCAGGAGCTAGAAAGCTGCTGGAGAAGCTTCCCCTGCAGTTAAGGGTGTCTCCTGGCTCCTCAAAAGTGAAACACAGAAACTGCTTTTTTTCTAGGGATTCTATGCAAAGGACTTCCACTTCAGTGGTTCAGTTTTCACCAAAACTTCTCTTTTTTAGCAGAGCTCAGGTTAAAATAAAATCAACCTTCCTCTCAAACCTGCCCTGGAGAGATAGTGACCTCTGTACGAGGCAAAAAGTCAAGAAACAAAGATGATGGACAAGGCAAAGAGCTGAAAGTCAGGAAGAAGACAATCCTCTCAGCTCCTCAAAACTTACACGGAGAAGCGCGGTGGCTGCCTTGAAGCTCATGTGGGCAACAGACTCCCTCTTCCTGCGTGGCAGGCGGTTGTAGTTGGAGCGGATGCTGTTGAAGGATGTCAAGGAGACAACGCCAGGGGTGACCGGGGGCAGGACGTGGTGGGGCGTGTTGGGACGGTCAACCTCCTCGGGATGGCGAAAGGGACGGCCCCTGGCCAGCGGGTCCACGATCTGGAAGAGGGGGAAGCGTTGGTGGTGGGAGAGCGAGGCTGGGAGCCAGACCCTGCTCCATGAGCCCTACCTTAGGCATCTCGGCAGGCCTGGGTGACTCGGTGCCTTGGAAGGAAGGCACCTCCTGGCTGGGCAGCTCCTTGTCGCGGTAGGCAGGCTTCAGCTTGCCATATCTTATGCTGCAGTGCTCCCAGCTCTTGCGTTGCCACTGCTGCCGCTGCTCCTCCCAGTCGCCGCTGACGCCAAACCATTGCGCTGTGCCCCTAGTCACATAATGGACATGCTCGTCACCCAGCTGGTCCCCCACCCCAGGTACCACTGTCCCCCCCAGCATCCGCTCTGGCAGGAGATTTGGGTTGAGGTGTCTCAGTTCAGCGCACAACATGGCAGTTTTGACCCGGTTGTAGGTCATAGAATCACAGAATCACCAGGTTGGAAAAGACCCCCTGGGTCATCAAGTCCTACCATTCCTATCAAACACTAAACCATGTCCCTCAGCACCTCATCCACATGTCCCTTAAACCCCTGCAGGGAAGGTGGCTCATAAGGCCTGTTCTCCAGCCCCATCACCAGCCTCGTTACTCTTCTCTGGACTCGCTCCAGAGCCTCAACATACTTCTTGTGGTGAGGGGCCCAGAACTGAACACAGGATTCGAGAGGCAGTCTCACCAGTGCCGAGCACAGAGAGAGAAGAACCTCCCTGGACCTGCTGGTCACATCATTTCTGATAGAAGCCAAGATGCCATTGGCCTTCTTGGCCATCTGGGGAAGAGGAAGGACAAGGGATGCTGTAGAGGGGTTGGCGTCCTTTGGGTCTCTCTGGAGAGGTAACTCCATTGAGACTTGCACCTTGCATGAAAAAGAAAGCATCAGCTCTGGGCTGCAGCAGATGTCCAGCTCAAGGTGCTTTTGAAGGTCCTACATAAAGGGGATAAAGAAATTTTCCCAAGGTGCAAACCAGCAGTATGCGTTAACACTAAATAACCCTGCTGTGGGATTATCCCCAGGCAGACACCAGTGAGGCAAAGCAGAGCTGCAAGAACCACTCTGAAGCATTTCCATCCAACTCTTCATCCCCATCCCAAGTGCTTTGCCCGTAACCACAGCCTCGAAACCCCAACGGCAACCAGTCATCCCTCTGGTGACCCAGCCGCTGCCGGACGCTGCCCTGCCCGCACGCCACCACTCCCCAGCCCTCACTTGCGGATGCTCTGGGACAGAGAAGTCTGTCGGCGTAAGCCAGGTTGACGTTCTGAGCCGCCCCCTCCTTTGGAACGGGGCTCCTGCAGGCTCTTGCTCTTTTGGTAGACGGGGACCTTGGAGGGCTGGAAGGCAGAGCAGGGTGTTAGGGACAGGATGGCAGGCAGGGGGTCCCCGTATGCCCAGCGTGGGATGGACACAGCTCCCCATCACTTACCCTCTTGCTGTCACTATCCTCCTCCACCTCTTGGGGGGGAATGATGATGGAGAGGTTGGGGGGCTTCTTGCTCTGCAGGCGGCTGCTGCTGGAGCGGCTGTCCCCGATCTTGTCGCCCGCCGACATCTTGGGCTGTCGGCAGTCAACAGGCTAGGAGGATGCAAGGAGGCAGTGAGATGAGAAGAAATAACCCTTGAAAAGGAGCTCGCGCACACAGAGAGGCTGGCAGGAGATGGGGCTTCACCAGCGGGATCTCACCAGCCTTCGGCCTCTATGCTGCTGACCTCGTTGCCATCAGCCCAGTCACGGTGTCCTTGACACCCACATCACATTCCCCAGGTTTGGGCAGACAGCGGGTTCCATCTCCCAGTTGCTCCCAATATCACCGATGCCACCCGTAACTCTGCTGGGAGCAGAGCGAAGGATGGAGGAGCAAGAGGGTTAGAGCATCCCCATCACGTGCTTGCAGGACATGCAGTTTGCACTCCCTGTTCCCCTGGGATGTACCTGACCTGCATGGGAAAAGTTAGGAGAGTCCCCTGCAATCCCCAGCCAGGTCTGTGGCATGAAGCCACCACTCTTGGATACGTGGGGACCAGTCCCCACTGTTCAGTGCAGAGAGGGAGCAGAGGGGCAATCAGACAGCTTGCAAAGAGCTCACCTTGCCTATACAGGGCTGAGCAGTGAGAAGGGAGGGGACACACACAGCCAGAAAATACTCTGTTGTCAGTGAATTCCTCACATCTCCAGCTGCACCACAGACCCAAGATGGAGGATGGCTCCTGCCGCAGCGAGAGGGGCTGATGCATCCTGTGCCAACTCCAGCCACGGGGCCGGGACCAGCCACGGGGCCAGGACCAGCCACGTGCTGGGTGCCCGGTGGGAGGGAGCTGTGGGATGCTCCCCTCCAGCACGTGTGCACACCAAGCGAGGAAACTGAATCCTCCTTGACAACACGTGCAAGGAGAAGATGGCTTAATGGCCAAGAGGTGGTTAATTCCTCAAGCGATCCCCTCCCAAAAGTCTGTACAGCCCAGCTCAACAGGCAGGACCTCACAGGAAAGGTAATTCCATCCGAGTGCAAGGGAGTGAGTCCTAGATCCTCTTAGGGACTAGGTGGGTATTCAAAGGGAGGCACGGTTCCCTTCAGCCTCTCGGCATCCTGGACACGTGCTGGTGCCCAGGGGACACACTCTGGTCTTGTGAGCATCCCTCATCCTGCCAGGCACAGCCAGGGCTGTGAGTATGGTGCCACCTGCCTGCACCCCCGAGCCCTGCTGCAGGCCAGACATGAGGATCAGCACCCATGTGGGATCTGTTCCCAGTGGGAGATGGGAGCTGGCCCTCTCCACCAGAGCAGGACAGTGCATGGATGGGACCAGGTGTCCTGCTGGGGTCTGTTGCTGTCACCCACCACCACGCAGTTGGAGCTCAGAGCCCAGCAGCGCTGCTGGCAGCAAAACTCCAGCCCTAACGACCAGCCCAACTGTATGAACTCCTGCTCTGCTCTCGTCAGGTAAGGGTGCTCAAGCAGCCCACTGGGCAACTGAGACTGTCCCCCCTCTGCCAAAGAGCCCCCTTGGCAGCATGTGCCCAAGCAGGAGGCACTTTCGTAGCTTTCCCAGCACTCCAAGTCTCAAGTGTGACCCCCTGCTCAGCCCCTGCTGCAAGCAAAGACTGGTTTTTAAGAGCATGGGGTCTCCTCCCTAAGACCAGTTCCCTGGGGATGCAAGAGTCCAGGATCAGCTCCCGGGGGACACGGGAGCCTGGAGCCGGTGGCACTTGAGAGTATGGTTGCCGTCCGCTGGCTCCTGGGCCAGTGGCCACCCAGCTGCACCTGCTTGCCCCTGTACAGCTGAAAACGGGGAACAGCAAGGCAGGGACAGGGCGAGATGCTGCAGACACATATTGCAGAGTACATCAGATGTAACCCAAGCAGTAGCTTCTCTACGACCCCTTCATCATGGGGCACCTGCAGCCCTGACTGGCAGTAGGGCAGGACCCCCGTTCCCAAATCAACCCTGGTCCTCTCCAGCCTTGGCAACAGATCAATGGGTAGAGGGGATCCAGATGGGAAGACACAAGGCAGCCATCATGTAAACGCCACTGAGACCAGGGGAGATGTGCTGGAGGCAGCGTCTGTGATCGCCAGCAGCATCCCAGCACGCTGCCTGCCTCCTCCCCAGAGGCACTGAAGCAGAACCTTGGGTGCTGCCGGCAGCTCGGGTGCTGCCTCGGCCCTTTCTGCCATTAAATACCAAAGCTGGGAGCAACCAACCCTCAAATTTTTCCCTGGGGGGCTCAGCCAGTGCTGGTCCCCATGATAGCTTCCCTACCTCATAAGAGCGACAGGGATCCTGCACTGTGCGTCTTGGTGGCAAACACCCGCAACAACCTTCCTCTTCCTTCTCCTTCTCCTTCTCTGTCCTTCACGCACAGGAGCCCCGGAGCATGGCCAAACGCCTTCTGTGTCACCTGGTGGGGAGAGATGCAGCAATGAGGAGCCAAGTGAAGGAACATAGAAAGCTACAGGAGCATCGTGGGCAGAAGGAGAGTTGAACTCAATGCTCTTCTGGCCCTGAGGACAGTGTTGCCAGCAGCAGGACAACAGGGACACGGACCAGCTGCTGGAATAGGGTGGCAGGAGGAGGAAAAGCGACTGTGATGTCCCTTGCTCTGTGGTAAGCAAAGAGTTTTCACCCACTGCTGCCAGGCAAAGCTCTCAGGAAGTGAGACACCCACAAGGAGCAGGCACGGAACACAAGTGCCTCGTCAAGGTATTTAATAGCTGCTAAGCTGGGAGAACGCCAGCCAGGCAGTCCAGCCCCAGCAAGCAAAACTTTCCGCCCCGCTAGTGACGCTGTTTGTTTTCCTCCCTGGGCAGCCAGGAATGAGCTTGAGAGAGAATGAGCTGCTCCAGAGAGCCAGGGATGGGCACACGCCAGGGTATGAAGGAGCCCTGGGAATGCCCTCGTCCTTTCCCACCCTGGGAAATGGCTCTCAGCGGTGGGAGCAGAGACAGCCAGGAGCATGGTAATTGGAGGCAAGCTGCACCATTCAGAGTTGCAATAGGACACGGTGTCTTGCATCGCCCTGCTCGTGCTCCTCTTGCCCCAGAACACACCCCTAATCGCTCCCATCGCACCCCAGGCTGCCCTTGGCAAGACCTCCACGTGCCCTGGCAAAGCAGGATTGCAGTACATTTCAAAGCCTGGTCCCACACCACGCTGGGTGCCTGTGCAGCGCAGTTGGAGGGACAGAATGGCCTCCCCGAGCCTCAGGCGAGGTGAAATATCTCCCGGGGCAGCTGGCACAACCTCGCAGGCACCTGCCATCCCGGTCACGCAAGGCAGCCAGAGCAGTTTCACGGCTCTGTGCATTAACGCAATATTTGGCATCAAGAGAGGAGGGAGGAGGGGAGCAGCTCCCCCCCCACCAGGGCTGAAGTCCCCTGTGCCACGGGGGTTGGAGGCAGCAGCCTCCATCCAAGCACAGATCCTGACCTGCAAGAAGTTCTAACCTATGCCAGCCAGCAAAATTCCCCAGAGATGGTGCTGGGAAGATGCTTTCAAGCTCCCCACACGCTTGGCACTGGCACCAAACCCCTCTGGCACTGGCACTGCTCTCGCCCAAGTGTGCTCAGTGTAAGAACAGGCGAGCTGGCGCCTCCATCCAGAGCAAAGCCACAATGAGCTCCCTCCTGGCCCCAGGATGGAAAGCTGTGTCACCAGGAACATCCCTCCCTGCCTGGCAGCCCGATCCGCAGGGCACAGCCCAGCACCTCCTGGCACCCATAGCTGTGGGTCCCTCAGTGGCTGTGGGTCCCCCGGTGCTCAGGATGGACATGTAGCTCTGCCCTGGGGACAGGAAAGGGAATTCAGAGGTGATGTTCTGAGCTGGCCCTGGGGGTGACAGTTGTGTGAATGCCTTGCCGTGGGGACAAGGTGGTGACAGCAGAGCGGGGGTGACAGACATGGGACTCATGAACACATCCTGAGCTCGGTAGAGGCTGTGTTTCCAGCTGGAGGAGGGGTCCCAGGACAGCACAGCATCACTTCAGGCTGGAAAAGACCTCCGGGAAGAGAGGAAAATGCACTGGGGACATTGCCATCACCTGTAGGGAGTGCTAAATGGATGGGGGAGCGGACAGGGGTAACCTGGTCTGGCTGATAAGAGGAGATCTCCCACCATTACCATCTTCCCTCTCAAAGCTGTTGTGCTCACCGAAGCTCACAGAAGTCCAACATCCAACAGTGAGGGACACTGCCCTTGCCCCAGCAGCAAGCAGGTGAAGCCCTCATCCCCTCCTAAGAGGGCAGGAGTGTGTGAGGCACTGGTGAGCAACTGGGGCGAGGTTTTAGTCTTTAGCCAGACGAGGGACAGGGAGGGCAACCAGGGCTGGCTCCCAGCCCCGGGGTGAATCATGAGAGACGTTGACTCAAGGAAGCACGCCCAGCAAAGAAAGAGATGGAAGAAGTGATGTAGTTCATACAAGGCGTCACTATGGGACACACCAGGATGCTTCAAGCAATGCAAAGGGATCATCGGTGCAGCAACAACCTGCAGAGCTCAGCTGGAGACAACCGAGCACAACCATCATATAAGACACCAGACACAACCCTGCAGAGCAGCCCAGCTTGGAGGGGGTTGTGTGCAGCCCACGCTGGGCACAGAGAGGCTCAGAGAGGGGTCGGGATCGTTCTCCCTGAGCCCGTCAGGGTCAGCAACGTTACTGGTGCTGGAATAGAATCATAGAACAACCAGGTTGGAAGGGACCGATTGGATCTTCTAGTCCAACCATTCCTATCGAACACTAAACCAAGTCCCTCAAGACCTCATCCACCTGTGCCTTAAACACCTCCAGGGAAGGGGAATCAACCCCCTCCCTGGGCAGCCTATTCCAATGCCCAATGACCCTCTGTGTGACGAACTTCCTCCTAATCTCCAGCCTAAATCTCCCCTGGTGGAGTTTGAGGCCATTCCCTCTTGTCCTGTCCCCTGGCACTTGGGAGAAGAGCCCAACTCCCTCCTCTCTACAACCTCCTTTCAGGTAGTTGTAGAGAGTAATGAGGTCTCCTCTCAGCCTCCTCTTCTCCAGCATAAACAACCCCAGCTCTCTCGGCCGCTCCTCATAGGTCCTGTTCTCCAGCCCCTTCACATAAAAGCACATCAGGCTGGTGCCGTTAAGCAGGGAGGACAAAGCAGCTCTCGGCCACCTCAAGGCATAGGGCTGGGGACAGGACCCAAGCAACCGTCACCCCAGGCACAATGAGCCCCTGCTTCCCTCTCCATTTCTGTAAGGGGGTGAGAAAGAGGTCAGCGATGCCAGCAGCCCCCGAAACACGCCACAGCCACTGCCGACACTCGCACCCAGGAGTCCATTAGGCAGAGCCTGCTGACGGCTGCACATAAATGATTCACAAGTGCGTTAAAGACCTCTCTCAAGGCTGGAGCCTCGTTAAAAGGTGCTCCTGGTTATTAAGAGCCCTGGATAGAAAGTCAATTGCTCTGGTCTCTCCGAGCATCAAGCCCTCACAAACTCCCACCTGAGCAGAGGATGCTGAGCAGCCACCCAGCACCTTCCCCGGCTTCTGCTCCCTTTCCAAAAGCTTTTTATCATTTTCCCATCTCAAGTTTCAGATCTGACAAACACACCCTAAGAGAAACAGCCTTGGAAATGAAAAGGTACTAATAAAAAAATGAGGAAAACCACTTCTGGAGTGGGAAACTAAGTATCTTAACGCTTTTCTCTCTTCTCAGGAAGCCCAGACCCAGAGTGTCTTAGTCCCTCACGGATCGACTCAAACAGGGAGACTCAGGGAGCACCAACCCCGCAAGTCAAGGAGCAGCCAAGCTCCATCTGCTGCCTCCCCTCCTCTCAACATTCGCTTAATTTTTGTTCTTTCAGTATTCAGGCTTTTTTTTTAAGGGACAAAATACACTTTATGGCATCACTGCAGGAACCATCCTGTCCCTAAGCCACTTGGCGTCCCTGCCTATAGCACAGACCCCACCACGGTCATTTCACACCCTGGCTGACGACACCAGGCTGATTGTTTCACTCCCCTTACACCACAGAAAAAGCAACTCCATCTTTTCCCCACGTGTGCCAACCCTGCAAGATGCAAGGTTTCACTCTGAGTCTTGAGAGGAACAATGCATATTTAAGCTTAAATATCAAGGGGTATTTTAAGGTGCATTTTCCTACCCTGCACTGCTGAGCTACACAGTTGGCACCGATACTGAAGGAGCTTTAATGCCCCCCTCCAGCAGAGCTGGGGTGGCACGAAGGGGTACGGATGCGCAATAGGCAAGAGCCCAGCCAGTCCCTGGGGTGTGCACGCAGCCGGCATGCACCTCACCCACACTGCCATTAGGAAATCCTCTCCCATTTTCTACGTCTAGTAGGACATTGGGCAACCGCAGCGGGTTTGTTCAGCCCAGACGAGCTCGGAGCGCCCGGCACGCCCTGGAAGGAAGCAAAGTGACTGGGGAGATAGAGCGAAGCAGCCAGGGGGGCTATGCTGGACGCAGCTGATAAAGGTGCAGCGGGCAGAGCTCTGCCTGCCTGCAGGGAAAAGAACCGAGGGCTGGGAGGGTGTGTGGCTGATCACCTCACTGCACAAGCCGCCCTGCACTGGGTTTCCCTGCTGCAAGTGCTGGATTGTTGGGAGCCTGTGTGGCATCACCTCATTTTAAGAGATGCCATGTGTACCTTCATGGAGAGGGAAAAGTGGGTGCTGCTGGAAGGACTGTGGCTGCACAGGGGAACCACCAGCCTTTTCCCCACGCAGGAGTCCAGGTTGAGTAGAGGACGTGCACGTGGAGGCTTTGAGTCACCACAATAGATTCGAGAAGGGCAAAGGGCAAAAGTTTGAGTTGGCAGTGAGGGAAGCAGGGGCGGCTCCACCACTGAAAGCATGGAAGGGTCGGCTGCTTCCCGGCAGCACTTCAGGCAGGGCTGTAGCACTCTCCAGATCCAAGGAACGCTATTTTCTAGGCACTGAACGCATTCCCCAGGCTACCAGGATTGATTTAACTTGGTTTTATCTAAGAGCTGCATAATTACTCAGAGCTACTCCAATTCCTCGTTTGCTTGGCTTAAACACAGGAAGCACAAGCATGATGCTCTGAGTGCTCCCACTCCAGCTGCACCTTCCGGAAGGGTCTGAGGGGTCCCAGGTCATCATTCCCCCAAGGAAAAGGGTGACCAGCCTCCCTGCAAGCCATCTGCCTATGGTGCACATGCCATGGATCATTACTGAGTTCATTCTCATTTCCCTCTTTGAAGGAATTCTTAGTGCAAGAGGACGACGGGGATGAGGGTGATGACATTTCTTCCTCCAGTTCTTCTGCAAAACACTAATTTTGACAGCAACTCTTGGCACAAAGGCTCAGGCTGGACTCACAGACTTCCTCAGTCCTCTGCTGCCTGTTTTACAGAGCACTGAGCCACCCAGAGTAGCACCAGGCTGGGAGAAGCTGAGGATGCCCTCACTGTGAGCTCTGGGCATCCCCACACTGGGTGGGATGCAGCAGCGGGAGGAGGTGCTCAGCCCTGAGCACGAATTCAGCTCATGTCAGGCTGGCAGCCTGACGATCCTCCTCAGCTAAAGCTCTCTATCTCTGGGAACAGGCTCCTTATCTCAATGCAGTCAATCCAGACCCCTCAGAGGCCCCATTTTCGTAGAATCATAGAATCATCAGGTTGGAAAAGACCCACAGCATCGAGTCCAACCATTCCTATCAAACACTAACCCACGTCACTCAGCACCTGTCCCTTAAACACCTCCAGGGAAGGTGACTCAACCCCCTCCCTGGGCAGCCTGTTCCAGTGCCCAATCACCCTTTCTGTGAAAATTTTTTTCCTAATATTCATCCTGAACCTCCTCTGGCACAGCTTGAGGCCATTCCCTCTTGTCCTGTCCCTTGGGAGAAGAGCCCAGTTCCCTCCTCTCCACAACCTCCTTTCAGGTAGTTGGAGAGAGCAATGAGGTCTCCCCTCAGCCTCCTCTTCTCCAGGCTGGGGTAGTGTAGAGGCTTTTGGGGAGTTAACTTCTGATTCTGCTGCCCCCCCAGCTGCCCCTGCAAAGGACCCACATCCCTGGAGGGCAGCAAATCCAGAAGTTAACTCCGCTAAAGCCTCTACACTACCCCAGCCCTGGTGCAACACGGGAAGGGTGCTCCCTGCCTATTTCCCCATCCTCTCAATCATCCTCAGCCAAACGTGGGCTGCTCTTCAGCCTCCTTCTCTTTGCTCCTGAGTGTCACGAGGCCAGAAGCACCCAGGTCTGCTCCTCACAGAGAAAAAGTCTGACCAGGAACAGCACATCCCTATCCAATGCAGCGGAAGCTAAGCATGGGGGATTCTACACTCACCACTGCCTATGGGAATTGCGCAATGCTCTCCCCCGACCACAGCATCGCTGTGGACCTGTGCCAGCAACACACTTTGCAGCCTCTTGGCTGCCAAGAGCTGCTGGTGGGGTCTCCCTCACCACCATCCCACCTCAGGGAAGCCTCACAGCTCACTGCAAGGGCTTGAGATGATAATTTTTAAGGAGTTGTCTCCATGCCTTTCCCAGAAGTGCTCAGACTGGGCTAAGGTACCACATGCATAAGCCAATTTAGCCCCAGTTCAAGCATCACGGGTGGAAAAGCCCTGTGCTGGCAGCATGGTGCCCGTCTCAGCAAGGATCTGACGCTGTTGAGGAGCCAAGGAAAGGGCAGGACACGCCAACACCAAGCGCTAGGGATTTGCCCCGGCTGCCCACAACTGCAGCTTACGGCCTTCAGGCTGACACGTAACAAGTCGCTCCCAGCTCTGCCCTGGAATTCCTGCAGGCTGGAGAATTACAGGGATAACTATGCCAAATTCCCCTCACAAGCTGCCACATGATGCATGGGGAGCAAAGGCAGCGCTGTGAGGCTGGTGGCAGCCCTGAGGTGCAGCAGGGTGGCATCGGCACATAGGGCACCTCAAGGGGCACTGGACGTATCTTCCCTGCTTTAAGACCAGACAAACACCACAGGTGGCCAAGAAGGCCAATGGCATCTTGGCTTGGATCAGAAATGATGTGACCAGCAGGCCAGGGAGGTTCTTTTCCCTCTGGACTCAGCACTGGTGGGACCACTCCTCAAATCCTGTGTGCAGTTCTGGGCTCCTCACCACAAGAAGGATGTTGAGGCTCTGGAGTCCAGAGAAGAGCAACGAAGCTGGTGAAGGGACTGGAGAACAGGCCTTATGAGGAAGGGCTGAGAGAGCTGGGGGTGTTTAGCCTAGAGAAGAGGAGGCTGAGGCGAAACCTCATTGCTCTCTACAACTACCTGAAAGGAGGTTGTGGAGAGGAGGGAGCTGGGCTCTTCTCTCAAGTGACAGGGGACAGGACAAGAGGGAATGGCCTCAAGCTCCACCAGGGGAGGTTCAGGCTGGACATTAGGAAAAAAATTTCAGAGAAAGGGTCATTGGGCACTGGCAGAGGCTGCCAAGGGAGGGGGTTGATTCACCCACCCTGGAGGTTTTGAAGGGATGGGTGGATGAGGTGCTGAGGGATATGGTTTAGTGATTGATAGGAATGGTTGGACTCAATGATCCAGTGGGTCCTTTCCAACCTGGTGATTCTATGAATTAATAAAGGTCAATAAAGCCCCAACATCCTGAGACTACTGGAATGAGGGGACTATAATCCTGGGAGCTGCAGCACCCCAAAAAGACACCTATGGATGGGTGGGATGACTGGGCATGCAGCAGCCCCCAGGATGGGAGTGGAGAGCAGGAGCATCCCACCAAGGAGTGACCGGCCACGCGCTACCCAGCCAAACAGGTCACTGCAGGGCTGGATGCCCAGCACAGAGGCTGTGTCCCTTACACGCTGGCTCATTTCTCCCTCCCATCCAACAGGTGCAGCTTTGGAAAAGGTTGGGGAGCATTGCAGCCTTCGCTCCCTCCCTGCTCTGTGCCCTGTTGCTGCCTCCAGTACTGCAGGTGTTGAGTGAGTGGGTTTGCACCCACACCCCCTGCTCTTTCAGTATGGCCACAGCAACGAGTCCTGCACTGCTGGCTGCTCAAACTCCCCTCGAGGCGATAAGCAGTTTCACAAAGACACCTTCACTCTGACTCATTTGTGGCATTTCACAGCTGGGGGAACTGCAGCACCGAGATGCAAGAAGGCTCCTGCCTTCCACCCCATCCACTGCCCTGACAGGCAGGGAGCTGGTCAGAGAATCTTAGAATAACCAGGATGGAAGAGACCCACCGGATCATTGAGTCCAACCATTCCTATCAAATACTAAACCATGTCCCTCAGCCACTCAACAGGCAGCTCCTAAGGACTTCAATAAATACACCCAGGTTGAAGTTATTGGGAGGTGAGGGAGGAGTGGGGAAGCCCACACATGCAAACCCATAAATGCTCCATTTCCACAAGCAGGGTAGGCTGCTCCCCTGCCCTCCCAAACAAATATCCAGGGGCTGCTCCTGCCCTGAGCTAACACATCCTGCACCCTGAGATGCCAGCTCTCATGCTGCAGGTGCCCAGGGACGAGAAGACACAGGGGTCCTGCACAGTGACCAGGTAGAGGGTCAGGTTGGTCCTGGGACCACTCCGCACGTGCTCCTTCCCCAAGGCATCCTCCCTGGGTCTACCCTTTGTTAAGACAGCAGCCACTAACCAATTAGAATCATAGAATCATAGAACAACCAGGTTGGAAGGGACCCATTGGATCGTCTAGTCCAACCATTCCTATCAAACATTAAACCAAGTCCCTCAAGACCTCATCCACCCGTGCCTTAAACACCTCCAGGGAAGGTGAATCAACCCCCTCCCTGGGCAGCCTGTTCCAATGCCCAATGACCCTCTGTGTGAAAAACTTCCTCCTAATCTCCAGCCTAAATCTCCCCTGGTGGAGCTTGAGGCCATTCCCTCTTGTCCTGTCCCCTGTCCCTTGGGAGAAGAGCCCAGCTCCCTCCTCTCTACAACCTCCCTTCAGGTAGTTGTAGAGAATAATGAGGTCTCCTCTCAGCCTCCTCTTCTCCAACCTAAACACCCCCAGCTCTCTCAGCCGTTCCTCATAGCGCCTGTTCTCCAGCCCCTTCACCAGCTTCGTGGCTCTTCTCTGGACTCGCTCCAGGGCCTCAACAACAATCCTTCTTGTGGTTTAGGGGCCCACAACTGAACACAGGATTCAAGGAGTGGCCTCACCAGTGCTGAGTCCAGAGAGAGATTCACCTCCCTGGCCCTGCTGGTCACACCATTTCTGATCCAAGCCAGGATGCCACTGGCCTTCTTGGCCACCTGGGCACACTGCTGGCTTTTTGCTTTTTGTTCTCTTTTAAGAAACAGTGATTAAATGAGAAAAAGGCTACCAGCACCAAGAGTTTCTTTTACACTCACAAGCCCAGCTTTCAGCACTCAGCCAGAGGCTGGGAAATGATCATAACCCCAAGCATCACATGCTCCCAACCAACCACAACTCCTGGATCCTCATAATTAAAAGGGACTGTGCCCTTCCCCACTGGGGGTTTATCACATTACCAGATGTCTCCCAGTCCGGCAGCCAGTGGGGACCAGCAGTCATGACATGAAAGCTCTTCAAGAGAAGACGAGTTTATGATTTCTTCTGATACTTATCAAGTAGTCAGTTTTCAGGCCTCAATTAACTCCTTTGGTGCACAGCCCCTGCCAGCACCAAGCCCACACCAAGCTCTGGGCTCAGGTCTCTGCAGGGCTTCCAGTCCCCATGGAAAAGGAGGAAACATCTTGGGAACCCTGTGCCAGCCTGGGCAGCCTCCCAGCGGGGCTGCCTACACAGGAGGCAAGAGACAGCAGGAGAAAGACAAGCTGGCTCCTTGCAGAGCACAGAACAGGGCCATGGATGCTCCAGGACACACGGCCAGGGATCCCCACAAGCTACACCCTGCAAATGCCCTGCCAGCCAGTTCTCCTTCCCCCACTCTTCTTTTTTTTGTGGCAACAAGCAGTATGTTGTCCCCAAGCTCATCCTCAAGGTTGTTTCTGGATCAAGACCAACAACGAGGGAAGGAACAAGGATTTTCAGGGGGATGTCTCAGCTTCACTATAAGAATTAAACAGGAGCAGCATCAAAGGCAAAGAGATCCATAACCAGGAGAGCCACGTGTTCATCTTTCAGCTCAGCCAAACAATGCGAACACCACATGAATCTCCCAGCTCATCCCGAGGAATACAGCTCCCCCAAGGAGAGAGGACCTAGCCAGCCCTGTTCTCCACTGCATTCACCCCTCTGCGCCCACATCCCCAGCCTCTGAGCTGCTCTCCCAACACCTGTCAACATCTATTGTTCCTCCTGCCGGCACCTGCGGACACGCTCCAGCAGCACTGCCCTCCCAGCATGCACAAAACACATCGAGAGCTCACACGTGCACTTGAGAGCAACACCAGGGTCAGCCCTGTTTTGCAGAATTTGTACGGGGGCAGCTCTTTGGGTGTCAAAACCCGCTCCCCTGCTGTGGTTCACCCTTTCTTGCCCCAGGGTTTGCAGCCCCTCCAGGTGCAGTTTCCAGTGCAGCTGCAGTGGT
Organism: Coccyzus lansbergi; assembly: GCA_033558105.1. Lineage (NCBI taxonomy): Eukaryota > Metazoa > Chordata > Aves > Cuculiformes > Coccyzidae > Coccyzus > Coccyzus lansbergi. Next base: position 40,463 of record JAUMJK010001058.1, read on the forward strand.
ACCAAAGAAACCCTGACCAGAGGAAGCAGGGAGGCCACTGAGGCTGCCTTGGGTCACCTGCACACAAGAGCAAACCAGGCAGAAGCCACCCTCCAAACGAGCAAACAGCAATGAGTGTTGATTGCCCCATTAATTGTGAAGCAGCTCAGAATGGCAGAGTCCAGGCAGAGCAGTTGGGGGAATCAGGAAGCCATGTGTGAACCAGCCTTGGTGCAGAGCCCACGGCTCCTTGGGTAGAGAGCCAGGGCACAGCCGCAGTTCAACCCTCAGCTCATTTCAGAGGTGGGATGTTTTCAAGCTGGGGAATGTTTTCCACTTGGAAAAGAGGTTGGATCCAAAGGATGCTTGCTGGGAGAGCATGATGGGGTGAGATGAGCCAAGAGGTATTTCCCTGCTCAGGACAGCCAGGGGATGCTGGTGGGATGTACTCCTGAACCCTCCAGCTGAGCTGATGTGCTGCAAGCCCAGAACGATGCAATGAGTTCACCCTGGAAATCCCCGGGGGTGACCATCCAGGACCCGGGTGCACGCAGACAGGCCAACAGTCCAGCTCCCTGCAGCCTCGCGGCGGGAAGGATGACGCCACACGAGGGAAGAGGGCAGACACTTCCTCTTGCTGCACGGACCCAGTGGCGACAAGGCAGACTTTCAGGTCCCCTTCCTCCTGCGGAGTGTGGACATGGGGAGCTGAGAGCTAGGGGGGGGTCTCCGGAGGAGACCTTGGCCCATGGTAGACACTGAATCCAGCTGCAGGGAAGCCTGGAGGGAAGGCTCCTGCCTGGCAGCAAGGCAGGACAGGACCAGAGTCAAGCCCAGACTCGTCCCCTGCCCCAAAACCACTGAGGACCAACAGCAGAAACCCAACTGGCTAAGACATCCACACCCAGAATCCCTCTGCTCCCCACGGGATGCACACAGGGATGCGGGATGCTCGGATCCTTCCCTTCTTGAGGGTTTTGTTTGTTTGCAAAGGGCTGGCGGCGACACTCACTTCAGTAGCGCGTGTGAGAGCCTTGACGCCAAACCTCAAACCAGCAACACAAACACAGTCCAAGCATCAGGAAGCAGCATGGGAGGACGATGCTGTGGGGCAGAGCAGGCACCTGGGCACCCTTCCCTGCCCTCACGCATGGCATCGAGCCTGCTGCCGCTTCCGAAGGGCTCTGCCAGCCCCGCTCACCTGGGAAGGGAAACAACACCCCCCTCCCCAACCAAAACCAAACCCACACGCCTGCCTGGCTTTTATCGGATCCAGAAAGTAGGTTAGGGCTTTCCTGCCCAAGATGTGCACTCACTTCCCCCTGCGATGAAGAGGAGGAGGAAGAGGAGGAGGAAAAGGAGGAGGAAGAGGAGGGTGGGGGGTGTCCCTGCCATCGCTCTGTGCTGCCCAGGGACCTGGGGCACGGCTGGAGCCCAGGCCAGGGGGGAAGAGAACAAGGTGGCAACCGGGACAAGGGAGAAGAAGGGAGGGGGGACACACCGGGAGAAGGGGGGGTCACCAGGTCAAGGGTGAAGAAGTGGGGGGGAACAGGGACAAGGGGGGAGGAGTATGGAGACACTGGGACAAGGGAGAAGGGGGGGGACACACCGGGACAAGGGAGAAGGGGGGGGACAGGGACAAGGGACGGGAATAGGGACAAGGTGGGGAATTTGGACAAGGGATAAGGGAGGGGAACAGGGACAAGGAAGAAGTGGGGGGACCGGGACAAGGAAGAAGTGGAGGGAACCGGAACGAGAAGCGGAGACTCGGACCATGCGGCGAGACAGGACCAGGCCACAGGGAGAAGACGAGCGGGACCCGTGCCGCCCCCAACCCCCGCGAGGAGCCCCGGGGGCGGCGGCGGGAGCAGCCCGCGGGGCGGAGGAGGCAGCTGTCGGCACAGAGCTGGGCACAAAGCACCAACGGACCGAGCGGTCGCGAGACGAACGGCTGAGGGACCCCAGGACGCCCCCCAGCCCCACTCACCCGGTCCCGGCGGCACCACGGCGCCTCCACCTGGCCCGGGCGGGGCGGGGCCTAAGGAGGGGGCGGGACTGGCACGGAAAG
>JAUMJK010001059.1:0-115608 GCA_033558105.1 Coccyzus lansbergi
GGCTCCTCCGCGGCCCCGCCCCTCGCCTCCAGCCCTGCTGGCCACGCCCCTTCCTATCCCCGCCCGCCGACGCCAGGGGGCGCCCGCGCAGCGTGTTCTGCTCGCGGTCCCCGGAAGCGCGCGCGCGGGCGGCGCTCTGTCCCCTCCCTCCGCTCTGTGGTGTCGGGGGTGTGGCCGCTCTGGGCGGAGAAGAGGGGGCGGTTCTCGCGAGTCCTCCCGGCCCCCGCCCCGCTTCCGCTTCCGGTTCTGGCCCCGCAGCGGAGTGCGAGACCCGGCACCGTGAGTGGGGTCGGGGGCGCGGGAGGGGCTCTGGTGGGATACCGGGGGAGGGGACTGAGGCGAGCGTGAGAGGGGCGCTGGGAGGTGTACTGGGGTGGGGTAGCTGGCGAGGGGCTGCGAGCACTGGGAAGGGGACATTGGGAGGGGTGAGGGGCGCCGGTGGGGCACTGGGAGATATACTGGGATGGGCTGGGGTGGGTCACTAGTGAGGTACTGGGGTGGGTCACTAGTGAGGTACTGGGGTGGGTCACTAGTGAGGTACTGGGGTGGGTCACTAGTGAGGTACTGGGGCGGGAGCCGCGTCGGGGCGGGAAGGGGCGCTGGCAGCACCAACGGGAGGGAGCGAGGAGCGATGGGAGGACGCTGGGGAGGGTGGGGAACGGCACTGGGGAGGTATTGGGAGGGGCTGGGGGTCACTGGGAAGACTGGGCCGGTGGGTGCAGAGGGACTGGGAGGGGCACTGGAGGGGGCGCCGGGCAGGGGCGAGGCAGGGGCTGGGGTCTCAGGGGGCAGCGGCGCCAGGGAGGAGAAGTGGGAAGGGGATGAGTGGAGGGAGAGTCTCACTGTTGGTGAGACTGGGCTGGGCAGGGGGCTGGGGGCAGGCGCTGGGCAGGGGCTGCTGGAGCTGCACATGCTGGGGAGGGGAGCAGGGGCTGCTGCTGCAGGGAAAGGCTGTTGGGCAGGGGTCTGAGTGGCTGTGTGCCTGGGCGAGGGCCGGCGGGGGCTGTGGGAGCCGCAGGCTGAGCCCGGGACGTGTGTCACACTGGGGGCTGGTGGCACAGCCAGGACAGGGTGTCTGGGGAGCGAAGGGGAGGTGTAAAGCGCAAGGCGCTGGCGGATGGGGTGAGAGCACCAGAGGAGCATTTGCTCCCCAGGATGGAAACCTCATTATCTAACGCTTTGCGGGTGATATGGGTGAAGGGAAGAGGTGGTGACGGTAGCTAGAGTGGGACCAGGTTAAACCAGGGTCACACTAGAGATTCATGGGTGCAACTGAGTGCTGGGGAACCTGGATCAATGCTGATGCCATAGACCTGCACCCTCCTGTTTACTTGTGTGGGAAATCAGTGGTGAGCTGGGCAGGCTGTGACCAGAGTGCATGGAGCAAAGCAGCCCCTGGTCATGCACAGCTCTCAGTTCTCTGTGTGGTTTTGGGCTGAGGAGGCTTATATTTCTGGTTATGATGGTTACTTTGTCTTAATTTAATCATATTTTTTGTTTGGCCTACATTTAAATGTCAAACCAATGCTTATGGCATTCAGGCTTCTGGAGAAACTCCTCTGTTTTGTCCCTGGTTTGCTGGGGTTGGAAAAGCATGGACCCCTCTTACCTGATCCACCTTAGTGAGTGCTGGACATGCAGCGATAGTGAGGAGGGGGTGATCTGACGTGGATCTTGTTCTAAAAATACGCGGGTGTTTGTGATGGTGTTGTGATTTATCCTGACTCTCTTCGGTTCAGAGTTGTGTTAGAGAAGCTGGCATTTTCTTGAGTTATTTAAAACATTGCTATTTGTATATCTGGGCTGTTTTGGTTTTGGCTTCATCTTGGGTTGCTGCAAGCTGTGCTGAGCTTGCGTGGTGGCTGAGATAACGCTCAGGCTGCTCTGAACAATGCACAAAGTGAGCTCTCACATACACGAAGCAAAAATGTGCACACTCATGAGAAAAAGGGCATTCTCCTGTGGTGCACTTGGAACATGTCAGTGTACTTACTGCCTTGAGGCAGATCTCGTTTGCATCTGTTGAAGCAGGTTGTAAAGACAAGCTGTACTTAGCCTTGTCTGAGCCTGAACCTCTCTGGGGCTCTGCATGGTCTCCCATGTTAGAAAAACAGAGAGAGGTCCTGCTTGTGGGTTTAAAGGTCATCTCTGAAGCTGAGCAAGGATTCTTCCTCTCTGCTGTTCTGCACAGCTGGGATGGTGTCGGTGCTGGGGGTTTTCTCCTGGTTTTCTCTGTAATCTGCTGTGTTGGGCACTGTAAAACCACGTTGGGCTGGCCTGGCTGGGAGTGAGACCCATGGTGACAAACCCACGTCTGACCTTTTGCATGGCACCTTGCCAGCTGCTCTCGGGGAGGAAAATCTTTAAGTCCTCTCTTAAGCTGGGCTGCAATTGGAAGGACGGTTCTAGCAATGCTGTGGTAGCTGAGCTTAGCCTGGGTTTTCCATGAGAGGACAAGGCTCAGCAGCTGCTTCTCTGGGGATGCTGTGATTATTTGTTTAGCCGGAAGGACTGCAGTGTTGTGGTTCCTGTGTCTCACCTAGCCCAGACGCTCTTTTCGAGGTAGGACAAACCTCTTCTGTAGGAAGATAGCGTTTCCAGATCTCAAAGAGGGAAAGAGAAAGAATCAAACTGAACCTGGTAACAGTGTCTGGTTGGGGTGCGGCGGCATCCGGCAGGCAGGACCTCTGGAAAACAGGGCTAAGCAACAAGTTGTTTCTTATCTGCTTACTTGGCAGTTGGACGCAATTATGAGTGTGCTGCATGGCTGTGGAGTGTGCTGAAGGGGGTCCAAGTTGTGGCATTGCCCTCCAGCTGCTCCTGCTGGGAATTTAACTGCTGAGGTATTAAACTGATCGAGGTGGAAAGGAGGAAAAGGAGTGGCCAGAGAGAGGGGTGGTTGTGGGGTGAGGAAGGAAAGTGTTAAGAAGCAGCAGGCTGGTTGTGCTGCTCCTCAGTGTCTTGGAAGTTCAAAGTGGAGCTTGTCCTTTTGTTGCTGAGCCACCAGGACCTGTGAGGTTTAGAGGCAAGACAGGCAGCGTTGAGGGAACAGTCACTTGGTGCTGTCCCTATAGCACTTAAGGTCATGGAAGTATGTACAAGAGAAGGGAAATCAGGCAAAAGAAATTAAAAAAAGGAGGGAGGAGGTAGGAGACCTAGGATCTTAGGGCTGATGTGGGCTGTACATCAAAACCAGTAAAGCTGCCCACTCCTGTGCCTATTTCCCAGCCAGTGCTTGAAAATTGTTTGAGTCATGATTGTCACAGAGCTGGCAACTGTAAGGATGAAGTGATGGAGATCCACTTGTGCTTGGGCAATCCCTGCTTTCTAAGGTATCGATAATTTAGTTCTGTGGAGTAAGAAGAGTGCCGGTGAGAGCATCCTCTTGGCTTTGCTAAGCGCTTGCTGGCCCAGCTGCAGTGTTTGATATGTCCATAAAAATGCAGTGTGGCACTCAAATAAGAAGCTGGTGTGTGCCAGAGGTGGGATGCCGGATCTTGGCAGAGAAAGATTTCAATTTCAGGCGTGAGAGGACTGAAAAGTAACGGCTTTTCTTTTCAATAGAACCTGCTTTACATCTCCTGGGAATAAAAGAAGGGGCCTGGGGTAGATATAGCAAGTAGGGTGGATTGTTCCTTCCGTGGAGATTCATCGTGAGTTGACAGTTCCCTTTGTCTGAAGCAGGGAATTCTGCTTTCAGAGATGTTAAATGTGCAGTACTGTTTTATTGAAAATGAAATTGTATACCCTGGGGAAAGGCAACTGCTGAACATGTCAAGATCTGCTGTTTATAAGGAGTTAAAACCTGCCTTTTCTTTTTGAGAGTTCCAAAAGCTGTTCTGGGCAGCCACAGCTTTCCCAGCCTGGCCACCTCGGGTTGTTGTGTTTTCACCCACATCGTAGTGTGAGCCCTTTAAAGCTCTGGGTGTGCTAATTCATATCAGTAGTGGGTGCAGAATGGAGATTGTGAAACTTGTGCCTGTGGACGTAAGGCATTCACTTCTTCCCTTACGTTGCACACTTGCCAACCATCCCTTCTCCAAGTTCGGGCCTTGCAAACTGCCTGTGCCCACCTCCCAGTGCTGCCTGACTGCTTGTTCTTTTTTTTTATGGTTGTTCTCAGGTGTTTTAAGGAACTGGAACCATGACGGACTCCAAATACTTCACAACCAATAAAAAAGGTGAGTGTTGAGCTGGTACAGTGGCTTGGAGGTGGTGGGTGGCTATTTTTATACAGCATTTTTAGCTGCATGCAGACAAACTTGCGCTTTTCAGTTAGCTCTGTCCCTGTTTCTTGTCATAATCATCCAGGGAGAAACTCCAGAAGTAGGTCACATGGTGTCAAAAGACAAAACTGATGTCCTATATGGTTTTGTGATGCGCAAAATGACCCAAATTGTTGCTTTTTCAAGGATCAGAGAACAAAACATTAGGACTTGAGTGCAGATCTGGTCTGAGAGAAAGTTTTAGTTATGGGCTGACAAGTCCAGGACTAGGGATGGTTGCTCCACTGCGCATCATAGGATTAAGTCGGTTGAGAGAGATTTAGTATTTAAGATACAGGTGTGTATCTCTACCTCAGGCTGGAGCAAAGAGGATGGGGTGTCCTTCTGCCATTTCTTCCAGAGCTGGGGTGCTCTGTCTGACGTTCCCTTGGCTGCTCTGTGGGTGTGGTGGTCTCCTTGTCTCGGGACAAGCTGCAGCATTGAAAAATGGGAAGACTGGGAAGGATCTCTGGGGACTTTTCACCCATTCACCTGGCCCAGACCAGGGCTTGTTCTGCTGAAACCGTCCCAGGCAGATCCATCCTGTAACTTCCAGCAGGAATATTGCTCACTGTCCCCCCTGGGGAAGCTGTCTCTCAGTTGGAAGCATTATCTTCCCCAGACCGCGGATGCTTTCTGGAGCCAGCCTGATAAGCTGGTTTTTTTTTCCACATGTTGCTTTATTTTGCAAACTTTGCCGCTTTTGTGATCCATCCTGAACTGACTCACCACACAGTACTGCCTGGAAGAATTGGTATCGTGGAAAAGGCTGCTTCAACAGCCTCAGAATCCAGACGAGCAGTGTTACTTGCTGCTTTTGTCAGCTCTTGCCTTTCTGTGATAGCTTGGAAGGAATTTATTCCACCAGACTAAATTCGTGCTTTGCTGTTCCTGCCATGGTGCATCACGGCACTTGCTGCAGCCTGCGCTTTCCTCGCTGCGCTCACAGGAAGCAGGCGGTGATGAGCAAAAGTTTAAAAGTCCAGGCAAAATTCCTGACAAAGTGAGTTTATTTCACAGGCGGTAATCTGGCACCTCCGGATAGCTTTCCATTCTGGTTGTGTAATAGTCACCTCTGAGAAACAGATGCTGCAGGGATGTGGTTTAGTGTTCTGGAAGTGGGAGAGCTGCAGCATGGAGCCTGGTTCTAATTAGCTGCATTTTGTCACCAAGGCACAGCCCATATTCTGAGTGTTGCAGCTCTCTTCTCTTTGAACCATCTTCTCCGTAAGGTGTAACAGCTCCCACGTGGTTCTGTACTGGTTTGATGGGAATAATCAGTCACTCTTGAACTATCCCTAAAGTCAAGACCCTTTTCCTTTCCCAAGGGACTCAATCTGTTTTGTCTTCTGCCAGGAGAGATTTTTGAACTGAAGGCTGAACTCAATAATGAAAAGAAAGAGAAGAGGAAAGAAGCTGTAAAGAAGGTTATTGCGGCCATGACCGTGGGGAAGGATGTCAGGTAAAAGCAACTTCTCTTGCCCCTGTGGCAGTCGTGGTTCTCCTGGGACTCAGACAGGTGAATGTCTCACATCTCCATGGAGCAGGGCTGAGGTTGTCATCTTGGCTGAGTGGTGAGACTGGTTGTGTTCCTGTGCAATGCCCCAAGTCATAGGTTTCTCAAGCTCCTTCCTGTTACTGAAAGCAAAAGAAACAGCCGCTTTCAGTGCTGGTTTAACTAAGTGCCTGTTAGCCCTTCTACTGCGGAAGCTGACGTTTCATCGGACAGCAGGGTGTCTAGAGTGGAACTCCAGTTTTCCCGGTTTTCTTGGTGTTGTAACCATTCCCTTTGCATGCCATGCAGCCTTAACTGCTTCCCTGTTGTTGCTTACCTTGCTCTGTTATTCTTATTGTCTGTCCAGCTCGCTCTTTCCTGATGTTGTGAACTGCATGCAGACCGACAACTTGGAGCTGAAGAAGCTGGTCTACCTGTACCTGATGAACTACGCCAAAAGCCAGCCGGACATGGCCATTATGGCCGTCAACAGCTTTGTGAAGGTAACTGGCTCCCGTGGCTCTGAAGAAAATAGTCCTGCACAGGAGCTGTTACCACATCTCCTTTATCTGTTAACCTTTGCGAGCTGCTGTTTCTCTCTGTTGCACTTGAGTCTCTGGGCTGGGGGGCTTGTGGAGGAGCAGAAGACAAGGACTTGGCCTACTGGATCCAGCAGATCCAGGTCCTCTCTCTTTCACTTGCTGCTAGTAGTTATGGCAGAGGAGGGGACTTAAACGCCCTGGTAAGTGGTTATGAGAGACCCTGCTCCAGGAAAAGCTGCTTCTATCATTTTACTGATCATCGTTATGGACCACCCTCTGGTATTGGATAAGAGGTGTTATATTGTTTGTATTCCAACCTTTGTAGTATCTCTGTCATACAGGTATCTAATTCTTGCTTGAATGTTTCAGCCGTGCTCTGTGTGGAAAACCTTTATCTCTGGTCTTGATGACTTTTGCGTTGTGGTTAATTGTTGATTTTTCCCATTATCTTCCCTTTCTCCTTTAAACCATTAAGTCTGGGAAGTGGTATTTTATTCTGCTGAAAGTTGCCTGTGGCCAGCTTTTGGGTGATGAAAGCTGCCTCTCTAGCTTAGCTCTACTTCGGATTGGGCTGCTAGATCATGTTGAAAGCAGTTTTGCCTGGGTGGAACAGAGGGGCACCAAGATCATGATTTTTCTGTTTTACAAGCTGTCATAACCTGAAAACTCCTTGAGATGGTGTAGAATGTTTCTGTGACCCAGTAAGTTCCACCTTTTAACTTTGGTCTCAAAGAATTGCCTTTTTCCAGCATGTAATCATAGAGAATGCTTTTTGTTTGGTATGAGAGCAGCCTGATTCTAGCTGCAGGGGAGATACTGAGGGCTAGTGGTGCAGGTTTGTTTACTGCATGTTCTGTCCCCTTGCAGGACTGTGAAGACCCAAACCCCCTTATCCGTGCTTTGGCTGTCCGGACAATGGGATGCATCAGGGTGGACAAGATCACAGAGTACTTGTGTGAGCCTCTTCGCAAGTGTCTGAAGGATGAAGACCCTTACGTGCGGAAGACTGCAGCTGTCTGTGTGGCGAAGCTGCACGACATCAATGCCCAGATGGTGGAGGACCAAGGATTTCTGGATTCTCTGCGTGACCTGATTGCAGACTCCAATCCCATGGTAATGTGTGCGTCCCTAGCACATTGCTTGAGTTTGTAGATGGGTGGGTGATCAGGGACCTAAAGGCTTTTTAATTGCAGCTGATGCACTGTGATGAACGCATCGGTTTAAGAACACTTATTTCTTCAGAAAACAGGGGATACTGTCTGATCTTAGCTCCATTTCGGCTTTTGGTTGTCTCGAGTGCTGCAGCAGCAGTTTAACTTCCTGGTCAGATGAGTCAGAAGAGCTCAGTATGTCAGAGACGTACTTGATGCTGCTGCCTTGGTGACAGCTTGTAGCTGTTGCCTTCCTGCAGGCTTGGGCTCCACCTGGAGTAAGATGCTGGTTTAATTCATCCACTAATGCAGAGAAATCCACTGGCCTGTAGTCAGTGGAGAAAATCGATGCTTATCTTTTTAATAAAGGCAAACGAGTCGTCAGAGCAGAGGTGGAGATTGAGACCGAGAACTTCACGGGAGTAAATTACTACTAAATCAGTGTTTAATCGCTGTCGATAAAGGGTCCTTTTCCATACCAGGTATCTTCCACTCTAAAAGAGGGTGGACAATGGATCGAAGTGTGCACTGCACAGTCCTTTCATTCAGTATTTTTTCCCTGTGATCTGAGGAGTTACCAAACCAATATCATTGTAGTTCCTAGCAGGGAAGATAACTTCTGCAGCTTGGTTTTACTCTTGGTTTAAGAGTGTGACTGCTACATTTTTAGCTCTTTTAGAGCAGAGATCTGATCTGACTCTGCTTAACGGCATCATTTCATGTTTATTAGGGCATGTCTGGCAACTCTTTCTATGGTGCATGAATCAAACCCCACAAAGCAAACTGCTCTCCTGTTATGGTGTCCTTGGACAGGTTTAGAAAAGTCGAGTGCAGGAGGTCAGGATCCAGCCCCTTTAATAGGGAGAGTGAAGGTGGCAGATTGCTTTTCTTATACCTTTCTAAAGACTGTAAAGGTGTCTGGCCCTCGTAGGCACAGGTCTGTTAGTGGTGGTGCAGGTTGGAGGCACCTATTGCCTCTGATATCCAGCTCTTTTACACACTGGTTTTTTTATATGCTTGCCTGATTTTTATATTTTTTTTTTATACCCGGTTTCTACATTTAAATTAATGACTATTTGAAGCTGCTCTCTCTGCCCAGGCAATTCTGAGGCAGACAGGGGAACACCTGCCCTTTTAATTGAGTCCTGAGGGGGTGCCTTGCAGTCTGTGGAATTACTTGATGGGGCTGCTTTAGCTCCACTTGAGTACTGTCCCCTGGCACTGCCTAGCGCAGGCAGCAGTGGAGTGTGCTGTGGACAGGGAGATAACCTACGCTTCTCCTTGGTTCCAACTCCTTAATTTTCTTCTCTCATTACAGCCACGTTAATAAGAGTTGAGGCTGAAAAGGGTGCTTCAGGAGAAATTAATGAAGTTTTGCTTGCCCTTTCTGCCCTATCTCGATGGAACTAATTGTTTTGGCAAATGAGCCATTGGCTGTTATGAGAGCACCAATATCTACTTCGAAAGTACATTAACTTAATACTGACTTGAATAAACAGAGAGAAGGGGAGAAAAACCAAAGGGCAGCGTATGCTCCGTTTGCTAAATAAACCACCTCAAGTGGCAAAGGGATACCTAATAAAACATCAGTGGAACTAATGAGCTCCTTGGTGGGAATGAGGATGGACTGGGGCAGTGGAGCCTTTGCAGCTGCTCCAGTTGATTGCAGTTCTGCCATTGCTGAAGCTGTGCAGGATCCCAGTGCCTGCCTTGTGCTGTACTCGCTCTTTCTGAGGCTCAGGATTGACAGCAGGGGAGGGCAATTTGGAGGTGAGGTAGTGATGAAGAGGCCTGTGGTGTGTGTTCCAGATCTGCAGGTTTTCAGAGGATCACGTGGCTGGAGTTCAGTGTATGACAGCTCCTGGCAAAGCATCGTGAGCGCTGAGCCCTGGTGGTGAAGAGCCAGCCCGCGAGATGGCAGCAGTTTCAAGCTGAACCAAGGCTGTTGGTTGTTAGACACCTTGTTTTGTAACCAGTCCCTCCTGGCTTTTATCACTGCACTTCTTGGTTCTCTGCAGGAATGTAAATATTAGCAGAAAAACATACAAGGAAATCCATGTTAAGCCTTACTGGTCTTCTAATATTTGACTGGAACAAAGCTTCTTTCTACAAATACTTTCAGTCCTCAGCCTTCTGGGGTAACTCTTAACCCGTGGAATAATTTTCTTGACAATCTACTTGTTGTCTGTATTACTTCAGTTAGGTTGGTGTCAGCTTCGCCCAGTTCTTTTCTGGTGCTGTTGGGTTTTTAATTCCTTCTTGTAGCATTTCTTTTTCCTCATATTCTACGTTGCTGCTGTGATGCACTAGATCAAAGCTTTTGCAGGTGTGGCTGTTCTCCTGTGTTTCTGTGGCCTGTTTAGACATAGCGCTTCTGTGCTCTCCAGTAATAGGTGTCATATTTTATACCATCTACGTGTTGCAGTTTATTGGGAGAAGCACTGTTGTGCACTGTGTCTGGGATGTGATGCTCCTCTTGTTCTTCAGGGGTGGAATGCCACGTTCATGGGCACAGAAAAGCTCTCATTCCTTATGGGAGGGAGCCGTACGTTTTCCCCTCTGCAGGTGATGTTTTACCAAGAACAAGGAGTTATCATCTTACATTGGTCTGAGGGAATGTCAAGCCTGTATGTGGGACCTGATTTGTTGTTTGTGTGCAGAAGGCTGGTGAGTGAGGGGTGCTGGTCCCTTTCCACAGAGCCTGTGCTTTTCCCTGCACTTGGAATGCCAGTGCTCTGGCAGAGAGATGCAATGAGTCTGTGTGTAGCACATGAATTTCCATGACTCTGCAGTCTGTCCTCCCAGACCCCTCATTTATAAAGGTTAATTGACAAATTCGTCTATCAGAGACCCGTCTCCTTCCAATTACTGCTACCAGTACGTGTCTAATTTCCAAAGCGTTATTCTTGCTGAGTAGATTATTCCAGGATCTCCCCTATCAGTCAGGGAGCTGGGGGGATGTTGTTGGTGTGCTTAGACGTTGCATTTTCAATCTGGCCATTGACAAGCATCATTTATCAAAAAGCACTGTGGCTGTGCTGGTCTGCGGTTCTGCACCCCCTTTTCAGGAGTGTGTAATCGCCGGTGCCTTTCCTCTCACTGGGTGCCTGGGACCCAGTCAGCCCTGCCTGCCACTGGATGGTGCCAGTGAGAACCTCTGCAAGGAAAGCTGCAAAGGGCCTTACAAAAGTACCTGGAAAGGCTCCTTCCTGGTGTGTGCCAGGTGCCTGATCCAGGCTGGGATCAGACTGTGGTGCTCTCCGGAAGAAGCACAGTGGGCGGCAGACCCTCGCTGGCTTGCCCCGAGGCTCCATTTCCTTCAATGTGGACAATGCTTCAGGCTTTTTTTGTGTTGCCGGAGCCATCACTTAGTGAGAGCTGTCAACAGAGTAGAAGCCTGTGTACGGGAATGAAACCATGTTGTGCTGGCTTGTGCTGCTCTGTGTTCCTGTCTCGTAACGAAGCTCGTGGCAGCACCAATGGAGAGGTGAGCGTGTGTGCTTGAACCAGTGTTTATGTTGGACTGGTTCCTGAAATCTGTTTTCCTTTCAACTGTGCTGCGGTTGTGTAAAACGCCTGGAAAATGCTAATTATTTTAGTTGGCATACTATAACACATCAATATGTTCAGTACCAATCGCCAGCAAATACTTTTTTTCAGATAAATGATGCTTGAAGTTTGAAGATATTCTCCCTCCCTTCCCTTGTCCCCTTTTGCTTTCTTTCTCTCCCAGCTCCCAGCAGCACTGTTCTGCTGAGGGAGCCAGTGAGGACCAGCTGCAATTGTGGATGATGAGATTGTGTATCCCACCCTGCCGGCAGAACTGAGCTGCTTCCAAATGTCCCACAGCCCCTCCCAGCCCTGTTTTCGTGACACCCAAAGGCACCACAGCCCATACTCCTAAGTGCCTCTTGCCACCTAAGAGTCTCATGGATGCTTTTAATAGATGTCGGACGTCTGGTGGGTTGCTATGTAGTGTCCTGTCCTCAGCTTCCATTTGGACTCTAACATTCATGCTGCAACACTGTTCTTGAAAGGAAAACAAAGATCCTAGAAATCAGACCTCGTTGTCAGTCAGGTTCTGGGCTGCAGCTGCTGTGGCCCAAGCAGCCCATGGCAGCAGAGTTCCCGCGTGTCCTTTGCCCACAGCAGGCTCAGTGACAGGCTTCACTCACCGTGCAGGGAAAGACCCCTCAGTGCGGCTGCTTTAGCTTGTACCTGCAGTAGGGTACAGGGTCTGCATGGCCCAGTTGTTGCTGCTGAGGTAGAGCCTGTACGTTTGCCAAAGCTCAACCCTGTTATGTAGGACAACTGACAGGCGCTTTTCTGCTGTGCTTTGGATCTGCCACTATTTAATGCTTCAAATTTCTTTCCCAAGTCCTCATTTCATGTTATAAGGGCTTTTTCAGAATGGCTTGGAACACCTCGGTTGCTCTTATGATTTCTCTTCACTTACAAACTTCAAAAAGAGAATGAAACTAAAACTGTCTTTTATTTCAGTTTTATGTTGTCATGTTAACCATTCAGGAATCCAGCAAATTAAATAATGGTACGAATAGGCAACATATTGTAATAGGATACTGATTAAAGCAGTACAAGAAGACAGCGGTTTTGATTGCTAATGAGTTTGGTGACAGAAGACTCATTCAGCTAATGAAATTCATAAAATCTTGGATTGAAATCCTATCTCTGACCTCTAGGTGTGAACAGTCAGCATTACTGTGCTTCTGCAGTGACTTTGGAGTGTGTTGGTCTGATGACAAGCAGTAATGGGAGCAATGCAGAGAATTTTCTGGTCCTGCTGTTCCTGTTTTCTGTGTGCTGCATCAAAACATCAGACGAATTTAGAGATGTTTCTTTGCCTAATCCCATAGAAAAAGATGCTGTGAATCTTCATTTTAGCAGGTATATGCTGCAAGTGTTTTGTGTGTTCTGGGAGCGTTGGCAATCCCCTCTTTCTGTGCTGCTGTTCGTTCACGTTACCCCCAAGGGACTCTTTAAATTTTGGCAAAGAGCAAGGTTACATCCAAGCTTTGGACTTTGTTGTTTGTGAGGGTGCACTTGGTCCCTGAAGGCTCAGATGACTGAAGTGTGGCTGCTGCTGAGCAGCTGAGAGCACACACTGGCATCTCCATGTTTGTTTCCCATATGCGACCCCCTGCCAAGCCCCTGACGGCTCACTAGCAAAGAACGCTCTTCTCTCTCTTCCTTCAGGTTGTAGCGAATGCTGTGGCTGCCCTGTCAGAAATCAGCGAATCGCATCCCAACAGCAACCTGCTGGATTTGAACCCGCAGAACATCAACAAGCTGCTGACGGCTTTAAATGAGTGCACAGAGTGGGGCCAGATCTTCATCCTGGACTGTCTGTCCAACTACAACCCCAAGGATGATCGTGAAGCTCAGAGGTACAGCTGTTCATGCCCTTTGCGTGGGCCACTTGGGGTTATTGAGTAGCAGGGCATTTGCAGACTCCTGGCAGTGTCACAGCTCTGAAGGGTAGCAGGGGTCTCTGTTCATGTATGCAGCAGCGTGAGGAAGAGGAAGTAGAAGAGGTTTAAAAGGATGGCAGCTTCTGGTAGTTTGAGCTGATGCTGGAAACCAGTCCCTTCCCTGTGCAGAACAACTTTCTCTGTTTATCATTAGCTTTTTTCTCTTTTTCCCATTTCAGTGAGCTTGGAACATAGGAATTCTCAGACTTGATATGTTTGCTGTAGATGATGTGGAGTGTGGAGGTGAGGAAGGGGCACAAGCCCACATGGAAAACCTGTGACAGGCCTTTTGGACTTGGTGGGTTTCCTCAGCGATTGGTTTTGTGTCACAATGTATAATACATTTTTTGAAGAAGTTTGCCGGTACTCTTGCTGATTTTTTTCCTCCCTCGTGTTCTGTTTCTGTGCCAGAAACAGTTCTTAATGAGTGCTAGAAACCTGCAGAGATCCCCAGGGTGTCAGGTCAGTATTATCCTGGCTTTGTCAGGCAGGGACTGCTGGTCTGAACAACTGCGAACTCATCCCAGTTCCTCATCTGTAACTCGTCTTCAGAGTAGTGTGTGAAACTGGATGGGCAGTCACTGCTTTTACTGTTCAACTCTCGGAGTCTGTCTGATTTCAGATAGGAGAATGACGGCACCTGGTTTTATCCAGCATTTTCCTTTTCAGCGAGGCTAGTGCTGTTACCCCTGTGCATGAAGAAACTGAAGCACAGGGAGATGGAGCAGCTTTGGCCACCATGTGCCTCGGGCAGCTGGGACTGTCCCCCAGCTCTGACTCGCAAGACTCCTCTGCTTCTCCTTGAGCCCTGCTGCTTCCCTCCTAGGGGGGAGGCCAGAAGCAGAGCTCTCAGGGGAAGAAACTTTGAGGCGCAGATGGGAATCATATTGTTGTGGGTTAGCAATCTGCAGGAGGGGGTGGGAAGAAACTTGACAGATGCTGTAAGAAAGACGATCTGAACCCAAACTTCCTTTCCGCTTGGGGTGGGTTGTTGAGGATGCTGCTGATTATAGGATCTGCTGAGGCAAGTGGGGAAGCTGAGACTCGGGAGGAGGTTTAGGTCACTCTTTCGCTATATCTTCAGAGTAACAAAACCCATTTTTTGCAGAAACACATGATTGAAGTGGCAGCACCCCCAGAGCAAGCCAGAAGCACATATCACTTCCAAGTGATTATGTGGGTGCTAAAGAGTGGTTCTGATAGCTATTTTGTTAAAGTTGTGTTTGTCAGTGACAGACGAGATCCCAGAAAAAGAGAATGCCACCAGGTGAAGGCAGGAAGCACTGATAACTGTAATGTTGAGGGCTTGGAGGGTCCCTTAGCAACCGTGGCAGGAGAGAAGCTTAAAGCTGTAAGAGAAGTCATTGCGGTTTGCTTCCTGCTGTGTTCAGGAGACTGGGACTTTGCCTGTTCTTTGTGAACAAAACCAACGCAAGGAGGTGTCTGGGAAGCTCCGTGTGATCTCCTAAATTCAGACAAGTTCTGTAATATCTGACGTTCTGAATTAAACATGAGCCCTTTCTTGCTCCTCTGTCTCCAGTATTTGTGAACGGGTGACCCCTCGGCTCTCTCACGCCAACTCGGCAGTGGTGCTGTCGGCAGTGAAAGTCTTGATGAAGTTCCTGGAACTGCTTCCCAAGGACTCGGACTATTATAACATGCTGCTGAAGAAGCTTGCCCCTCCGCTGGTGACCCTGCTCTCTGGGGAGCCTGAAGTTCAGTATGTTGCCCTGAGGAACATCAACTTGATAGTGCAGAAAAGGTAAAGCCTCAGGAGGTGTTATCCCTGGGTTGCCAAAGGGTGTCTGGTTATCTCAGACCTCTAGGTATTTCCATGTGCACAGAACTTCATGGTTAGGGAGACTTGAATTCTGCGTTTTGTATTTAAACTGTCTTTTTCTCCAGTCTTCCAGCTCTCTTGGAATTGTTGTTCTTATACGATTGTTTGCAAGTCCTGGATGCAAAATGCCACCATTCTGTTTCTCAGTGAATGTTTGTGTAGAATTCTACACAAAAGATACCTTAGGTTAAGAGTAGAACCCACTGTTTGTAACAGTTTTGAGTGCAACCACATTGCTTTCCCTCCAGGCCTGAAATCCTGAAGCAGGAGATCAAGGTGTTCTTTGTGAAGTACAATGACCCCATCTATGTCAAACTGGAGAAACTGGACATCATGATCCGCCTGGCTTCCCAAGCAAACATTGCCCAGGTCAGCTGGGGACCTTCTGATGTGTTCTGACCACGTTCTGGGGGTGAAAAGCCCTCTCATGGTCCTTGCATGAGGCTGCATGCAACTGCTGCCAGTGTTGTCCTGGCCACTAGGCAGCCTGGTACAGTGCTCTGTGCAGCTCCGTAATGGGAGGTGTTGGAGTTGCCTCCACGGTGTAGATGTTAACAGCGTGATCTGCCTTGCTTTGTGACCTTTAGGTGGGTCTTGTTTTACAGATTACAGGAGGATATCTGGTGTCTCCTGTCAGATGAGTCACTGCAGGTGCGAGAGGCTTGTTTCATGTGAGGTGCCTGTGATGGAGCCATTCACAAAGGCCAAACATTACCCAAGTGTGAATTTCAGGTGTATCAGTTAAATTGTTAAACCCTTGCACAGGCACTTCTCAGAGCTAAAATAACCTTTGTTTTTCTTAACTTGCTTCTAGAGTGGAAATCGTACAAAGCTAAAGCTGAACTGAATTGAGACTGCGCTATAGAGTACATTCTCCTTGGATTTGATAGAGTTTTAATCCAAATTCTGTTCTTAAAGTGTTCTTGAGTGCCATCCTGGCCACAAGACCTAACGCTTATGCAGACTGATTAATGCCTCTGGTTGGTGCTGTTATTGTCTTATCCTAGTTGTCACAAAGCAATTTCATTTAATGTGATGTTTTTAAGCAGCTCTCTTCAGCGCTCTCCCTTGATGGTTTTTTGAGCAGAGCAAGGTAATTCATGCCCCTTTTGTGCTGAGGACATGGAAAACATTTTTAAAAATCAGTTTCCATGAAAATGTATTCAGAGTTTTCTATTTACTCTAGATAGGCTCCATCTCAGTTCTAATGCATAATGTTTAGATACCGCAGGTGGTTTGGATGGAAGGCAGTGGTGTCTGGAGGGCAGAGCCTGGGGCTGGGATCTGTAGACTAACGAATGAATCCCTCCCTGGTTTTGAGGAGACATTCCTAAAAATAACGTAGGCTCTGTCAGAAACACACCCTGAAATGAGACCAGAGGAGAGCAGGGTGCTGCTCGCATCCTCTCTGTGCACCTTGTCGAAGTTCTCGGTCTCCATGCCTGTTGCAGACCAAGGCAGCAGACTGGTTGACTCCGAGGTGCTCAGACTCAGGCAGTGTTTGCAGAGCATGAGCTGCTGAACCAGGGTGCTCCAAGCACTGTGCAACATAGATCATCCAAGGAAATAATAAAACTTCAAAACACAGATGTCCTGCCTCCTCCTTGCAGATTTATTTGTCTGCAGTCTGGCCCTTCAAGGCCTCTTTATCTTGTCATCATTCTGAGCAATTGGTATTGACTGGAGATTTTTCAAACAACTGTCTCGCTTGGTAGTGTTCACCTCTCCCTTGCCATCTACTTGTGACATAAAGATTAAATCCCTAATGTCACCTTTGACATGAGAAACTGAAACAAATGAGATTTTCAGGGAATATAAATTGCATAAGGACTTTTTTTAAAATATTTTTTTTCCAAGCCAAGTGGTTTGTTTAAGATTAAGTGGCTTTTTAGTTACTGGTCTGTAAGATCCCAGCAGGTCCTTGTTTAAGCCCTTGTTGAGTTTCCATCAGCAAGAAAGCCTGAGACAAAAGAGTAAATCTTATTCTTGGGGGGGGGGGGGGGGGGGAAAGTCTTCGCCCTGTTATTAATCTCTGTATAGATGTGCCAGGGTGTCTTCAGATCTCTTCGTCCTCCTTTGGGATCCAGAGGTTCCTCTCTGCACAAAAGATGAGACATCAAAAATGGTTGTAGCTCAGACCTTTACATACAGTGAATGTAGAACAATAAGTACAATAAACTGCACAAAATTCTGTGTATGGACATGAGCCCAACTTCGCTGTATTCTCAGTGTGAAAAGGAAAAGTATGTTGAAGTTTGGCAGGGATGAATTTGCCCCTGGCTTTCATTCAGGGGAATTTGAAAATAATCCAGACTGAGCCATCTTTTTTGACTTTGGACAGCCTGAACCAAGCCTTGCTGCCTAACCAAAGCTGGTGGGTTTGAGATGGAGATAGTCAGACTCTGCTGTTGGTGTTAGCTTTGGGAGGGTGTGGCTGTGGAAGAATCCATCCTGATCGTGTGCTGGTATTTGAGTAGCATCACTTACTGGAGTGGGATGTCCTCTCTGTGTGACCCCAGGGCCTTACCTGGATGTGCTTTTTCTGCAGGTCCTGGCAGAGCTCAAGGAATACGCGACCGAGGTGGATGTTGACTTTGTGCGCAAGGCTGTCCGAGCCATTGGGCGCTGTGCCATCAAGGTTGAGGCAAGTGTCTGAAACTTGAGGGGGTTTGTATCTTGCTGTCTTCATTTAAAAAAAAAAATTGCCTTCGCCATCTCCTTTGTTACCCAGATTTTCTTTGCTCTGGTGTTGGCAGCCAAATGACCTGGATGGATCATGCTCATGGGCAAAACCACAGCTGAGCAGCAGGGCTTGTGTGCTCCAGCTGAGTTTGTCGTGGGAGGGTGATGTGGCCCTCTCGGCCCTCAGCTCACAGGCAAAGCAAGGCAGCTCAGTTGTCCTTGAAGCGGTATTTTACTGTACTGGCTTCAATGGAACAATGACCATTTACCCATGGGGATGTCCTTTAATAGCTGTGGCTTGACCTCTTGGAGAGGAAAGGAGAGGAGATTGTTTAGAGGAACTCAGTTCAAATCACAGGAGTGCTCCTTCCGCATTGCATGTGGGCAGGAGGTTGGCTGGAGCCACAGCAGTGTTGGTACAAAATGCTCTCAAGCTTGGGAGAGGAGGGCTCCTGAGGAGTAAAAAGCTGGGGGTGGAATCTCACTTTAGTTCTCAGCTGGATCTTTCTCACTAGGACCTGGCTGTTTCTGTCCTGGTTTCCCATTAAAGGCAGTGAATTCCTTGCAGTATCAAGGTGGTTTTAGAAATTTTTATCCTTTTCTGCCCTCATCCCCTGCACTCTTTTCTCTCATCCCTGCTACCGTGACAGTCACATTCGGTATATAAAGGACTAAGGCTCATGTCCCTGCAAACATGCAGTGACCTCTGAGTCTCTCAGTACATAGTGTTAACCTGGGGTTTTAGCAACGCACCTTTGGATACACTGCTGCTAACGATGAAGTCTGTTTGCTCTCTGATGAGCAAGATTTAAAGAGGGCAAATACAGAACAACTCATTACAGTGTCCTCATCTCCAGGTCAATCCCTGTCCCCAGTGCATCTGTGTTTACTAGAACCTGTTTGCACTGCGAGTTATGACTAATGGGAGCACGTTCTTACAGCCGTCAGTGTCCAAGTTCCCAGGGCTTAGAAATCTGCTTTTTGACATAGGGCACAGCCAGCGGGAGCTGATGATGAATGAGTATTCACAAGGAACCTCATCTCTGCCTTCAAGGATGCCACCTTTTGTCTAATTGTCTCTCCCAAAGTAAGACAGTAAATAAATTGGTCTGCTGTGGCGTGTGCCATAGAGCAAGTGTGACATTACCTTTGCTGTGCAGCGGTGCATGGTTCTAACAGCAGAGGTAGCGCTCGTTTTGGAAATGCAAGCAATACCCATGCTGAATAGCAAAGCTGATGGGTTTTCCTCAGGCTTAAGTAGTTGCATTGGTTTGGGGGATCTGAATAACATCATCTTGCATGGATGGACTGGTTGGGCTCAGAGTTATCTTGAGGATGTCTACAGCAAACCCTCCCTGACAACAGGAGGTGAAGATATCTTTCTCGTGCATTGGTTTACTCCATTGACAGTGCTATACGAAACAGTCGTTGATGCTTTGATTGTGGGGAAACAAAGCACCACTCCTAAGGGAGAATGAAATGAAGTTGATGCAGTAAGAATAGTGATTCTTCTGGAGCAAAGGAGGAGCAGAAGGAGCCGTATTAGAGGGAGATTTGTCTCAATTCCAGGAGAATCTGCCAGGAGCCTGGTTCTTAGAAATTATTGATGCTTATGACCGGGTGTGGTATGTGCTACTTCAGTGATCCTGTTGGCTTTCGTTTGGTTTCTGCAGAAAAACAAAGCAATTTTGATGTTGTCTGGTCATCCTTCCTTGCTCCAACTGGAGAGCTGTTCTGGTTGGGGCACTCTTTCATCAGTTTGCAGCACTGCCGCCCCCAGTGATGTCCACTTGCAAATAGCAAAGTGTTAGCAACGGGTAGGGTGAGCAGAGATGTACAGGGAGGCTTTGTTAGAAGAGCTGTTCTGCTGTGCATGTGCCCAAAGGACAGCTCAGTTTCTATGGGACCCTTGGGCAGAATATCAGTACTGCAGATTTCAAAGTGGATATTGTGCTCTTCCTGGAAAAAATCATGCTTCGAAGTGTCTATAAAGAAAAGAAAAATAAACCTTAATTTGCTTTTTCTTGAATTCTGTGGCTCTTAAAGCTTTGGCTCTGACAGGGCTGGACCATTTGTTAGGAACAGTGACTGATGCTTGTCCTGGAGATTGTTGCCCATTCTCAAAAAATTTATTCCTGTGAGTTAAATGCTATTCCATCCCTCCTCCTCCTGCGCAGCCTTCGAGTGCTCTGAGAGCACAGGGGCTATTGGCTCACTTGGATCCAGAAATCCACCTGTGTTGCTGTAGTTTGTGCCCTGTGATGTTTGTCTCAATCCTGACTGTTTTATGAATGTTCGGATGGTGACTGTCTCAGTGGTGTCGTGAGCCGTCTGCTGCTCACATTAATCACCAGCTGTGTAATGAGGCTTCGTATGTGCTCTGCTAATAGCAAAATTGCTGCCCTTATTTGAAACTCTCCCGTGCTGGAGTTTGGTGCTCCTGTGATGTCCTGCCTCTCCGTGCTGTTTGGGAATAGACCTCCCTGAATTATTTGCCTCTAACCCCTGTTCTGGTTCCTGGAGCATGTCGTTGTCCGGGTCTTGTTACCTTACACTGCCTGTGGTTGGGAATTTTGAACTAATTAATGTGAAAGTTGTATTAGCAACAGCTGCATTTCTCTTTATAGCTGTGTCTTGAGATCTTGTTGGTGACCTCACCCTCAGGATACCGAACCTCTTGCTGGTGTGAGCTGCTTTTTGCTGCTGTTCTTGCAGCCTGACTGACAGCATGGTTTTCTTCTGCCCCTGGCATCCCCTGATGCCTTCCAGCAGTCCCTGGCAAGACTCTCCCATCTCTATCTACCACAGCTTGGGCAAGTCCAAGAGAGCTCATTTGGTGCTTCTTTCAACTGTGTGGTATAAGTAGTAATACAGGCAGTGTTCTTAAGGTCTCCTGTGTGATGATCCTGGCATGTTTGCTTCATCTGGCAATTCTTGCAGGAGCTGAAGTGAGCTGGTATCTCCACTGTAACGCACAAGGCCCTGTCAGCCTGTAGGCTTTTTCTGGACACGTGTATTGAGTTGGTAGCTGTCGTCCTTTTTGTTCCTCCCTCTGGGTCTCTTCTCATATGCATGTCTCGTTCCTCAGCATGTGCTTTGGGCTGGGAAGGAGTGTTGCTTCAGCTTGTTTTAATCATATTGTTCTGTTGTCTCTAGCAATCTGCAGAGCGCTGTGTGAGCACACTGCTAGACCTCATCCAGACCAAGGTGAACTATGTGGTCCAGGAGGCCATCGTCGTCATCAGAGACATCTTCCGCAAGTACCCCAACAAGTACGTGGAAGTATTTTAAGGTTTATGTAAGCCCTTGTCTGACAATGTCAGAGGAGAGCAATGCAGCAGTCACTCAGCATAGCTCACCAGGGCTCTGAAGCAAAGGTATCTGTTCTGACTCTTGCTCATGGTGTAGCAGGATTCTGATGTTGGCTCTAGATGAGGCATCAGCCTGACACGTTGTTAGTTTGAATTGAAAGCTTTCCCTTCCACACCACTCCGTATTGATGCTGACTGTAAGCCTTAACCAAAAGCTACGAAAGCTCTTACTGAGAATGCTGGAAGGAAAATTTGACCAAGTTTTACAGCATCAGGCTCTGGCTTTGCTCATGAACTCCAGAAGGCCATGAAAATTCATGGCTCTTGTGGTCTGAGGTCCTAGTCAGGTTGTGCTGACTTTCTCCATCAAGTGTTCTCTCTGGCTTGAGCAGCACTCAGCTGCTTTTAAGCTGTTCCCGCAGCAAGGTTTTGTCTCTTCAGCTGCAGAACAGCAGCAGTGTCTTTCAGTAGAGACTTCATGATCGCCTAAAAAGTAATAAGTGATGCCTGTGAGCCTCTCTGGCAATTTCTGCTGTCGGTTACAAGATAGATTGCCTGCTTTGGCAGGGATACCTACACATGGGGATAGGGGAAGCTAAATAATAAGTGTGGGGTAATGTCTGTTTTTTACAGCAAAGCCTTTGGGGAAGTGTAATATCCAGTTTAGAGTTGCTGGTCTGACGATGCCAGCAAGGCTGCAGGATCTGATTTGGATTCACAGTTTGAACTGCTGGATCAGGTATACCGTTCAAGAGAACAGCGAGGGAGGCAGCTTTGTCTTGAATTCCACATCAGGGTAATCTTGCCAATTAACCTAACTGCAGAGCTCCTGAGGACAGAAATCTTAGTGTTCTGCTTGGGGGAAAGAAAAAGCCTGGGAATATCTGCTGTAGCTGAGTGAAAATTCTGCTTGTTGCGTAGAACTACCAGACATTTTAATTCAGTGCAGGATTCTCTGCAGAATGCTGTGGGCAGAGATGGAGTAACACAAGTTGCATTCAACCCAGTAACCCACCTGTGCTCTGACAACTCAGGTATGAAAGCATCATCGCCACTCTGTGCGAGAACCTAGATTCCCTGGATGAACCAGACGCCAGAGCCGCCATGATCTGGATAGTGGGCGAATATGCAGAAAGAATTGACAATGCAGATGAGCTGTTGGAGAGCTTTTTGGAGGGCTTCCATGATGAAAGTACTCAGGTAAAATTGTGCCGTGCATTTTATCTTTAGTGTTTGATGCCATGTATGTATGGGGTGGATGGTAAATGTTATTGGAGTGGTCAGAACATACCACCCAATGAAAACATCAGTATTTGGATAAAATAAAACTCTTGGGAGTCTATGGACTTGCTCTGTTGTCCGCATTTCCCAGACTTCCCTTCTTGGAAGGATAAAGCAGAGCAGGAGGGATTTCTAGAGGGTGCAGACTTCCTGGGGCATAGCCCTGCTAGGAACCGGAACGTAGAGAAGAAGAGTGGTGAGATGGATGAGTGTGCTGATCAGGGACTGGTCTGGGCGAGTGTTTTGCAACAGCAAGAGTCTGAGTGTCACTGTATTGGGTTTCACTGGCAGAGAATGATGAAGTCCTGTTATAAAGCATAGGACTTGAGTTCCGTAACAGTGAAGGATGCTGAGATTTGGGAGACGTTGCTAAAGCGCAGGTGAATTTTCTAATCTCTGCCGTTCCCCTTCCCTCAGGTGCAGCTCACCCTGTTGACTGCTATAGTGAAGCTGTTCTTAAAAAAGCCTTCTGAGACACAGGAGCTGGTTCAGCAGGTCCTCAGCCTGGCCACACAGGTAAACCAGGAGACACTTTTAGCCTGATGTTTCCCCCTTGCCAGACCACTCAGCTTTGCAGTGGGTAGAATTCAAGTGTGTTTCCCTCTCTCCCAAAGACTCCATTTTGGAGCTGCTCTGTGCCTGTTGCTATGCTGTCTGGCATCTGCTCTCTCCTCCTTCGCACTTGCTTAATGCTGATTTCTTCCCTGTTCCCCCAGCAAATGAGAAGTTTGGAACAGGGTAGAGTTATGGGGAAACCAGCATGCTCTCTCCTTGTAGGTCTCTCAGTTGAAGCATCTGGAGTGATGACAGAGGGAGAGGGGCTTGCAAAGACTTTGTTTGTGAACAGTGATGCTTAAGCAGTGCAAGGAAAAAGAACAAATGGAGATTTGGATAGTTTTCCTTTCTAATTGGATGCTGTCAACCAATGTGGCAGCTTTGCTGGAGGCTATAACCGTGGGTAAATATCTCAGATTCATCTTGTGTGAGGTGCTGAGTTATGAGCTGAGGTCACTGCAGGCAGGGCTGGGTGTGAGTTGGCAGACGGCACTGCTGTAGCTCTGAAGGACAGAGGTGGAGATGTACCAGTGGCAGGAGTGAATGAGACCCCAGCCAGTCCTCCTGCACTCCCTGTCTGCAATGACTGGGGAAATGTGTGATGATGTAATCCAAAAAGAGCAGCTGCTCCCCAGACCTGCTGGGTCAAGTGAAGAGAATAGCCTCCTGGTTGTTTGGAATGGGCTGTGATGGTTTCTGAGCAGCAAACCTGCAGTCAGTCCTCAGCTTGCCTCTGTGCTCCTCTTGGCTGCAAGGAGTAATGGCTGTGGACACAGTAGTACATAAAACTTTTATTATTCATCCCTTTGAGGGTATCACACCGGTCAGCAGCAGGAAATCTGTGGCATTTCTTGCTTCAAACTCTGCTCTTAGGCAGGCTCTCGGCTCCTTTCCAGAGAGAGGTGGGCCAAGGGCATGCTGTACCATTTGTCTGAGCCAAGAGAAGAAAGATACTGAGTGTTAAAGCCCACTGTGCTGAGTCACAAAACACTTAATGGCACCCTAGGAATATAATAGGCGTCTGTTTTTTCTGTTTGTCACAAATGTTGTTTCAATCTGGCTTCTTGTATTTTATATGAATAATAAGTCAGTGTAGGATAACTGGCTGTAAAACACTACAGAGCTTTACACTTCAAGGTCTGATTTTTAGGTAGAGATACTGTTTTTCACTTGAGTGGGAGAATAATTGCATGTGTGTTTCTTTTACCAGCTTAGGTATTGTTGCACTTTGAGTGTCTCTCAGGGTATGTCTGTGCAGCTCACTGCAGGTGTGACTGTAGCAGAGTCAACTTAATCCGGGCAACACTGGCACAAATAGCAGTGGAGCAGGTGAGGCTGGGAGCGACACAGATGTGCAGCAGCGGTCGATGTCCCTGCAAGCCCATAACCTAATGGCTGGTGCAGTGCCTCTGCATCTTCATTGCTAGTGTCTGTCTGGCATGGGTGGGTAACTGAGCTGGTACAGGTTCATTGGTGTGTACGATGGGTGTGCATGCAGGCCCTGTAGAGCGGAGGACTGGGAGAAGTGTCGAAAGGGAAGGTCTGAGCCTCTTCCAGGAGATTTACTAAAGTTTCAAGGTTTTTTTATTTGGTTTTGGGAAGAAACAGTAGGTCTTGAATCTGTATGTGCCTCCAAGCTGAAAGGAGCACGTGGTCTTTCACGTTCGCCCTTGCAGAAGCGCTGCCTGATCTTGAACTGCCTGCTGGAAGCAGCATGTGGAGTCTTGTAGGAACTGAGAAGGGTGATGGGTGTACAGACTCCACAACTCCACCATCACACTGAAAAACAGCACTGCAGAGAAATCTGTCGGTTGACCCAGACGTTATAGCAAGGTCCTTATGAGCAAAACAAACTTAGCAAGCTCGGTCTTGTTACAAATCGAGGTTTTGCTGTGTGCCTGAGGGATATCTGGAGACAGGGGGCAGAGAGGCAGGTTACAGCAGGTCAGCAGCAGCATGAATGAGATCACAGAAGAGGAAAGGAAATGCCGGGGGGGAGGCTGGTGACGTGTAGAATATGCTGCTAGAATTTTATGGGGGAAAACCTCAGAAACTTGTTCCCTGTAACTCTGCTGATGTGGGGATTAAAAATCCCAGCTCTTGTTTCTGTAAACAGTTCATACCGTTGCACTACAACATAAAACCAGACCACCTCCCTCTCCACAGAATACTAGGTGCAGACTTATCACCACCCACTTTGCTCTGGGCCGAGCTGCTCGGAAAGAAGTAATTAGCACTTCGTACAAAGGCAGAAGTGTCAGTGATAAAGCAAGGGTGTTATTGACAGCTGGAGAACTGATGACGTGTCCTAACTCTGTATCACCGGCATCTTTCCATACTCCATTAGTTAACTAAAAGGCAGGATAAATAAAATCTCTTTTAGTGTGAAGAATGTGACTTGTTAAGATCCATCCTGTAGCTCTGCAGCAGCATTTTGTCTAGCAGTGCCCTTGTGTAAGCCACGTATTTTCAGGAATCTTGAGTTATTCTGTCACAATATGCAGTCTGCTCTTAGGATGTGACAGAGTCCTCTCCTCTTGGTCTTTTCTCCTGTCTGTGCCCTGTTGGGCTTCTCCTAATGCTGTCATGTCATGTGAGAGGGGAGTTTGGAAAGCAGTTCATAGCTCTGTGGGTTGGGGCAATTGTGGGATGTAAGTCCTGGGCTATATATATATTTTTTTTTTCAGGAAGCTAGGCATTAATACTTTGGTTCTCATTTCTAATTCTGGGATGATCATGGCAACAAGCAGCTTGTAACATCGTCCTGAAATTGGTGACTGTCACTACCGGGTGGCTGGGCTTTCAATACAGCAGAATCACTGCCAGAAAAATTAAATCATCACAGGTATCGGTCTGTCTCAGACCTGTGGCTGATGTATTGTTGTGTTACAGGATTCTGACAACCCAGATCTGAGGGATCGTGGCTACATCTACTGGCGCCTTCTTTCCACGGACCCAGTGACTGCCAAAGAAGTGGTGCTCTCAGAAAAGCCACTTATTTCGGAAGAGACCGATCTGATTGAGCCAACTCTGCTGGATGAATTGATCTGCCATATCGGGTCTCTGGCTTCTGTGTACCACAAACCACCCAATGCGTTTGTGGAAGGGAGCCATGGGATCCACCGCAAACACTTGCCCATTCACCATGGAAGGTAAGCTGAGGCAGCCGTGGTGCTGATGGGCAGGATTTGTTGTTTCCTTCTAGCAGACAATCCAAAAGATGCAGGACTCTTTTATAACACTCTTACGGTTTTATCAGTTGTGTAGCAGCTTGCAGGTTGTTCAAGGAGACGTTTTGTAGGATTTAATCCTAGGTGTGTAGTGTCTGAGGCTGTGGGTCAGGAGACAGAGGAAGTATCAAAGTTCTTGAGTGAGGAAAAGCTGTAATGTTTTTTGGAAAGTCACTGGCTCTAAGCCTCTTGACACGAGAGCCTGAATCAAAAAGCAGCAGCAGCAGCTTTGGGTAACTTCCAGGAGGAGGGCAACTGTGGTAAAAAAGCGTCTTACAGAAGGATATGCGTTGGTTTTGTAAGAGCTTTGATTCAGCAGCAGCACAGCTTTACAGGCCTCACTTGTGTAGAATAACACCAGTTTCCTGAACAGGTGAAACATTGCCCTTGGAATGGGGAGGGACTGGCCAAACTTCCGCTTTCACTTGGTGACTCTAAAGCAGGGGGAATGTAAAAGCCATCTAAGCCCCATCACTGGAAACTGTCTGGGATTAAAAGAAGATGGCTGGGCTGATATTGTTCCCTGAGACCCCTGGGATAGCAGGGAATGTTTGGCACATTGTTGGGAGCTTTAACACTTCCCTGCGATCGCAGTCCTGACTGTGAGTTGGACCCGTGAGCGCAGGCAGTACAGTAGTCCTGGTGGCAGTGCTGCTCTTGAGCCTGTTCCCATGGTTCCTCATTCAGGTGAGCAGTGTTTCTTGCACTAATGGTATTAATTACCGGTGTAAGTTTGCGGTACTGCAGGAGGCAGCAAATCCAGGCTTAATTCTTGATAATATTCCCAAAGTGACATTTGAAGTGCTATTTTTTGCTGTTGCACTGATATATCAGTGTGCGGTGCTGCTCCTTTTCTATTTTCTGACACTGCTTCTCTGCTATTCTTAGCAACTGAAGCTATTTCTGTAATGACTGGCTTTAGGAAGTAGAGTTGTTTTCTCCATGCCTATGAAATAGAGTCTGGCTGCGCAAGTCAAAGAAGAAAAGTGGTGACCGCTTTGTGCAGCACCTCTCAGAGTCAAAGATTTACCTCAGTTCACCTCAATAAGCAAGCTGGCACTGGGGAACCTGCATGAAAAGAGACATGAAAATCTGTCAGTTTAAGGCAAGTTAAGGGTGCCCAGTGAAAGAACCCCCTCACCCAGCTATTTGGCGTTATCTTCATTACTTTTGCATTCCAGTAATGACCGTTCCAGGGGCTGACCTGGCTGCTAGAGACTGAGATACTCCTTCAGATTGCACAGCGAGACAGAGGTGGAAGCACGGAGGTGTCTGCAATGAATATGGCTTATGGGAGTCAAGATAGCTTTGTCCTGAGGAGATGGGCCGAGTGCTCCCCTGGGTATGAGCCCAGGAGGAGTTATGGTTGGCACAATACGCTGCATTGCATTTTGATTCATTTCGCTTTCATTCAGAGCAGTGTAGGACAGGTTCTCTGTGGCTCTCAGCTGATGAGGAGACTCGTTGAACAGCTCGCAGATGGCGAGATGTTCCTGCCTCTTCAGTCAGCCCAAGTGTCTTGGAGTTGCAGATGAATCGTAAAGGTGGGGGAGAAATCTCCTGATGGTTTGGCAGTGTTTCCCTATGTAGTGGCTCCCACCACCCCTGCTCAGCTATAATGCGGCTGGGAGGCTTGGGGAGGTGTTTATAGGGCCCCTGGAGAGGAGGTGTCTGGTTAGACTCTGGCAGGAGTCCCTGTGCCCACGCAGGTGCCTGCAGGGAATTTTTGATTCTGGCTCAGTCTGTGCATCCCTTGTGACACACAATGTCTGGGAACTGCTGGAGGCTGAATTCATAGGAGGGTGACATCTCCTGCTTGTATGGGCAAACCCAGCTGCTAGCCATGGCCCAAGACTATGGGGGAGAAAGCTCATAACAAGTCTCTTTCCCCTTTATAACCCAAGTATTCTTCATTCATTTTTTTTTAATTCAAAGATAGGCAAAGTTGTTTATACAAGTCTCTTTCAAGAGGCCCATTCTGTACAGGAAGTGGAATGCTTGTTGTTTTGTTTTTAGTGTAAACTGACTGAGCTTTGTCCTTTCTTAATTTCTTTTTGGGCTTTGGGGCAACTGCAGTTACACAAGACCCTGGACGATTGCTTTATCTCCATCAGAGGCAGGATGAGTAAGTGTTGAAGAGGTGTAGTGTTGAAGGGATCATAAGCTGGGAGAGAACCAAGTGTGTGCACTACCGGCTTGTAATGTGCCTCTGCTCAGACAGGCTGTTCCTCCCTGTTCCGAGGCTGGGAGTGGGAGTGGATCACGGTAACCACTTGCTCTTCAGAAATGTTTTAGTTAGCTCTTCAAAAATGTTTTAGTTAGCTCTTCAACATACTCCGAAGTCTCCCTGCTGAAGGCAGAAGCAGAAAGGACGAGTAATATTATTTAATAATTAATACTGTTAGGGGTCTGGAGCTTTTAAATGCGAGGAAGCTTTCAGCCCTTTCTGCCTCTGCCTGGTAACTAATTCATTCTGCTGTCCTTATGCTGCATCTTTCCCTCTTGGCTCTGGAGCTGGGAGCAGCTTGTATTCTGTTGCTCAAGCTTTCCCTTCAGTAACTGGATATGGATAAGAGAGGGGATGATGGCTACTCAAAATCAGGAGCTGCAGTCCTTACAAAAGAGCCCCCGTGTTGAACACCTTGTGAGGACGTGATTCTTGTGGCATTTGTGTGCAGTTACCTGTTGGCTGCCTCTGCAGCAACAGGAGCTGGGAATAACATTGTCAGTTACTGCTGGCAACAGCACACAAAATAGAGCTTTGGTTTTCTAAAATATTAGCATCTCTGGATTTGAAGAATAAATACATTGTAATGAGACCTTCAGGAGCTGCAGTTGATCTTACTTCCCACCTTTTGTTGTAAAACTCAGTGATGTGTGAGTATGAAAGGCAGTCAGCACACATAGGGTAGGAACTTTGGAAGCTGTACAGTGAGCATTTCTGTGCCTGCTAACATGGAAAAAGGGAACTGATTGGTGGAAAGCAGATATTGGTTCTGCATTGAGGCCTTTAGTTAGAAGGGAGTTGTGGTGGTTGGTGCTGGTCAGCAGAGGGTGATTTATTCAGACCTGTGGGGTGGCTGAACTTGCAGCAGTTGGAGCAAGGGCCCAAGGTGTTGAGTCTCGGAGCAAATCTGGACTTTGTTCATGTTCACTTGTTCTTCAGGCCCAGTGGGCTGACAGTCATCTCTGCAGATTTCTTCTGAGCTGGGAAATTACTTTTAGTGCTGTAGTCCATCTGGTACTCACAGGTCACTCTCTTGGAGGAGGGATCTGTGATTCTAAAGGTGGGCAGGTATCATACCTTGAAGAGTCCCTTTTCTGACTCAAAAACTGTGCACAACGCATGAGAAGCCTTTGTGTTCAAAACACCAGGTCTTGGAGAGCCACTGGTACCACCACACTGCTGTGTAGGTGGCAGAGGTCAGATCAGCTGCTGGAATAAGCTTTGGACTAACTCCTACTCATGAGCCACCTCTTGCTGGAGATCTGAAGCCGGAGGCTGAAGATTAATGTTTCTGTTTCTTGTTCCTCCCACCTGTAGCACTGATGCAGGCGATAGCCCTGTGGGCACGACGGCCACTACAAACCTGGAGCAGCCGCAGGTCATTCCGTCACAGGGTGACCTTCTGGGTGACCTTCTGAACCTGGACCTGGGACCACCAGTGAACGTTCCCCAAGTGTCCTCCATGCAGATGGGTGCCGTGGACCTCCTGGGAGGAGGGCTGGACAGCTTGGTAAGCAGCATCCTCTTTAGCTTCAGCTGATGCAAGATAATTGGCACTGTGCTTATCTCTGCAAAGCCTTGATCATTTGTGCCTGTAATACTTGGATCACTGAGCTCCCAGTGCTGAGTCCTCCAGGAGGATTTAGCCAGTGCTATGGTGCTAACTTTTGGCAGGGTTTTGCTGCTATAAAACAAACGTTGCTGCATGCTGTGGAGTCCCCGTGGTCAGTGTGTTTGTTTCATGGTTTTTCTGTCTACAGAAGGAAACTAAGAAGTTGTTTTAAGGATGTGAAGTGTCCCACTGCATTACTATTGATTCAGGCTCCCTTTCGACATGATGTTTGTTCCACGTGGTTCCCCAACCCACTGAATTTTAGTGCAAAGCTCTTGGGGCCACAGGCTGTAGCCCCATGTCATCCCATTTGTGTATTCTCCAGGGTTTGTCATGTTTTAATATCAGCAATATTTTAATTGCAGTTAGGTCAAGAGGGCAGTGCTCTGTGTATCCTCCCGGTGCCGCAGCTGCTCCTGGTGAGGTGGGGGAGTACTGACAGGGTCAAGCTCTGGAGTGTGAGTAATTACACGTTGCGTCTGCTCTGAGGCAAGCCAGGCATGAACCGCGATGAGAGAATCGCTGACAAAGAAGACTGCGGCAGCGGAGAGAGCACAGTGCTGTGCACTTATGCTGAGGCTGCCAGGCATTGAGAACTGGTGAATGTGATCACCAGCCTAGATCACAAGCGGTCTAGGTGTGTTTCTCATGGAACCAGAGGATGATTACCCCAGTGACCACAGCTGGGTGCCTGTCAGACCTGCAGTGGGTTTGTCTTGCTTGGTTTGAGGTTCAGATGGTAGGGAGCTGGGCTGGGCTGTCTGTGTGTGGTGTAGATGTACTTTCAGTTGTCAGTCCAGCCCTTAGTAGCAGAGGTAGGGAGGCAGCTGGATGAACCCCAACGCAACAATTCCTTATTTGTCAAAGTCTTTTTTCTTAAGATGCCGTCATCTTATTAAAGCAGACATTAAACCCATTTCTAGCTCCAGGTAATGAACTGAGAACAATCTAACCCTTAGTGGCACTGACGTTCAGGGAGGTGAGATGTGCTTCAGTCTATGCCATCTCACTAGCAGTTGGCTTATGTAGCAAGGAGACTGTTCTTACACTGGGGAGATGGGAGATGAGGGAGAGGGTTTAAGCTGGGAAAGCAAGCAGTGAGCCCAGAGCATTGACCTGTGCAGACTTTGCCCCACATTGCCACTAAAACTGGAATTTTTAATTGTTTTAAAGCTTTGCAGAAAACAGTGGTTTCTGTGGTGGCTCAAAATGGTGCAGAGTTAAATTCCTCTGTCTGTGCTGTCTTCCAGGTTGCTTATAGTAACGGTTTGCTTCTCTTTAGTGTCAGAGACAAATAAATGGGCAGAGCAAGAGGACCAAAACTTGGTTTGGGGAAGAGAGTTGTTTCTCAGTCGGCATTAATGGGCTTAATGTTGTGAGCGGCATTGGCAGTGGAGCTGTGAGTTGATGTGGAACTAGGCTGTTACTTAATGTTTTTCTCAAGCCTTAAGTAAATCCATGGGCCTATGGAGTGTGACCAGACAAAGTGATGGTGTCTGGTGGGGGAGTGGCTGTGCCTGGGGCTCGCGCTGTCTCAGCTGAGTTTCTGAATGAGGTGAGGGCGGGATAAGATATCTGAGCCATGATGGATTTTTCCCCTGGTGTGTTTTCTCTTGAAAGACTGTTACATCAAATGACCTGTCTTCTCTTGATCCCTCCAGTATATAATAAAAGGAAATCTTTTCCTGGTAAATCTCTGTTTCTCTGGCTTTTGTTCTCCTAATCAGCCTAATTAGTGTGTGTTTATTGTTGTGGCATGTTCAGCAAGTATCGAGCTGCTAACCCTAAGCTGGTATTAGCTAAATTGCTAGGCAGTGTCTCCTTCCTGTGTGGTGAGGGGATGGGCGCTGGGATCGTGGGCTCAAACCAAGGAAGGAGGGATATCCCTTTTCCCAAAAGGAGTTTGTCAGGTGTCATTTTTTCGAGATTCCCAGTGATGGCGTTTGCACCACCTCTACCGTTGATCCCCATTTTCTGCTCATTGCTAGCAGATTCCCTTTGGATCTTAGGTAACCTGACAGGAGACAGGGGAACATGAGATATTTGAACCCAGTGTACCCTCTGTGGTGTTCCTCTGGCATTACCTCTCTGAGTGGGGACATCGTGTGATTCTTGTTCAGTAAACACCTTGTGTTACTTGCCGATGTTACCGGGTGCATCTCTCCTTTAGCTCCTTGAGCTGTGATGTTTAACTTTTGATTTAGGGAGAGAGAGAGGGAGGAGGCAGCAATTTTCCCCTGTTAACCCACGAATCATGACTCCATGAAATGCAGAGCTGCTCCGAAAGCCTTGGCTGTGCTATGGATGCAAGGCAAAGTGGCTGCTGAGCAGTGGTTGTTGCAGCTTCTATCCCTGGCTCCACCCTCCCTGTTATTTCTTGGAGCTCCAAATGCCTCACGTCGTGTTGCAGAAGTGATTGTAACCCCTCCAGATCACATGAATACTTCAGCAGATTCACTTCATTACAAGCTCCTGTTAAGATGCAAATAAACCCTCCTAATGCTGTAACTCCAGCACTGCTGCACTTCATAAGTCAGCATAACTGCATACACAGAGCTCAAATTACAGAGCAAATGCTCTTCAACTGCAGAGCAGCCGCAACACCACCCGAGCCAAGTAATGCAAAGTAAAGATGCTGATGCCACTTGGGAAGAGGTGCTAGTACTGTTTTATTGATGCAGGGTCAGGCTCAGATGACTCTTCTTTAAACCCGTGTGGCTGCTTGGGTGCTGCTGTGGCAGGATGGGTTTGGAGGGAATAGAATTCCTGTTTGAAGATCATTGTGTTTTGTGACCGAGGCTCCCTGTTTGTCCCCTGCTCATCTTCTGAAGCTGGCAGCTCTTCGTGCTGGGCAGAGCTTTGTGCTCTTCAGCAAGAGGCAAACCTGCCAGCTTTGGGCTCAGGATCAGGGTTTTGCGGTGCTCCAAGTTCCCAGACAAAAGTTCTCCTTGACCATCCTGAGAGTGAGCAGCAGCCTTTCTCCACACTGCCTTACAGCCAGTGTTTTGGCCTGGGCAGGGCCAGCAGCTGCGTGAGCCTGATCCCTCTCCTCTGCAGGGCCGTTGCCTGCTCCCATCAAGTCAGGTTCACATGTGTCTTCCCATCCATGGAATGAATGGAAATAGTTAATGAGAGATGCCAGCCGTGGGGAACTGGTTCAGCAGCACTTCATGCCTAAATAATATCTGGTCTTTCATTCTGCACTCTGCCTGTCGCTCCAGATGGGAGAGGACACGATGTGGGTAATTGGTTCCTGTTCCCTCGCTCTTCTTCCTCTCTCATGCATGGCACTGTTACAGTTTCTTCCATCATTTGAGTTGGAAATAAAGTTAGGTCTTGGGCATCTCACAGGAGGATTGGGTAGAGTGGTTTTCAGAGGGGGAAAGTGTTGGTGCTGTGGGCAGGTGACAGGCAGGAAAACAGAGTAAAAGGCCTTCTGTGCTGCCACGATGGTGATTGCACCCCAGGCCTGACTGGAACAGCTTTTTCTTGATTAACTGCCTCCTTTAATTTCTGTTAAAGTCACTTCGCACTTTATTGGTAGAGCTGACCCTACCTGCGGGGACCTGGAGAAGCTGCTTGGTGGCTTTGTAGCACCCATCTCAAGCGCTTGGCCCGAGCGCAGAGAGCGGCAGTGCAGAGCCCTCCCCGAGGGGCTTTGTCTCCCACAAGGCAGAGATGTTGGGTGTAATCTGGATATCTTGGGAAGCTCTATATGTTGGTAAATTCTGAGCCAGCGAGGTTTTTCCTCTGCCTTGTAGGGGTGAGAGCTGGAGTCTTGACTCGAGACAAACAAATCCCAATTCTCTTTTTCCCCGAGGCCTGACAGTGAGGGAAAGCAGGAGACTTGTGGATAACTAAGGAACCCTCGATATGTCTTTCCTCCCTCCTTCACCGTGTGTGTGCACAGATTGCCAGGGTGTGGGTTCCTTCGAGGCTGGATTCCTAGCCTGCAGCCTCTTCTGTTGAGTGTAGTAGGACATGGTGGAATAGTTAACATCTGGCTTGATTATGCGGAATTATTCAGTCATTTCCATAATACCCTTTGTAAAATGCTTGCTGCTTGATGAACCAGTCTCTCTCCTAGTTCAGACAAGAGCAGCAGCAGCAATCCTCTGCGCATACAATAATATCTGGAAACAAACTGGATTCCGTATGTTTGTTCTTGTCCTCTGGACTTCGCTGCCTGTCAGTATGAAGTGTGAAGTTCATCTGCGTGCAAGGCTATGAATAGGGATGAGGTGTAATAGTTGCGTTTATTACTCCTCAGTGAGCCAGTAACAAGATGTAAATGATCAGATCTGTTAATCTCAAACGTGGCTTGGCTGGAAGAGCAGTCTGTAGAGCAGAGCTCTGCTCTGCCAGGCAGTTTCAGTGGAGGCAGACGCTGTAATAAGCCTTATTTTATAAACTCAATATTAATTGGATTTGCATCCTCTGGCTGCCTTCCTTTTGGTCTGTGACTGATCTTTGGAATCACTCACTTTTATCAATGATCTCTTAAGTATGTTAGGAAAAACCGAACTGCCATTGGAAGCCGTGTGTGAAGAGGTGGCTGGGGTCTGTCCCAATCACTGAATTCTCTCAAGCATGTAGGGTGATGTGGATGTTAAAAATGGGCTTTGTCGCTTGGGAGGTGGTCTGCACGCTCTGTAAAGGCAGGCTAGGGTAGGACAGCTTTGGGCAAGCTGCAGCCTGGTGTGGCCGAAGGACTCCAGGGGGGATTTGTTGTTCGTGGAGGATTGTGTGTGTGGCACCGAGTGGCTGTGTCAGTCCCTTCAGACTGTGGCTGTATGGCTTGGCAGAGATCGACGCTTAAACACCCTAGTGCTGTGTTAGGTCTCCTTTGAGTGACCCATCAGATCATGAGGCTGGTTTCTTCCTGTCTGAGGGAGAGGAGCATCTTCAAAGGGAAGGCAAAGCCCACCTCTCTGAGCTGTTGTGGTAGCAGCCACACATCTTGTTTTCTTTCTTCTTTGTTGAGAAGAGCCGCAAATCAGAGGAAGGTAGCCAAGACGCATTGTGTTTTCCCATCGTTTGTAGCTGTTCCCTAGATAACGAAGACTTTCAGGAAGTGAGCTTCCTGTCGGTTTTATTTTTACTCCATTTCACAGTTACCCCACTGGGTTTGTGGAGCTGCTGAGGGCTGCTGGCAGCCAGCGTGTTGGGCTGAAGGGAAAGCACTGATGCATGAAACGGGAATTGCAGAGTTTTTGGTGCAGATGACAGGCACAAGAGGGGATGAGGTTTTGTTCTTATTAACCTGCAACGCACTCCTGTTCACAGTAGGTATGGGGGTAGTCCTGCAAATAGCTCTGCTCACACAGCAGCTAAAAAGCCCCTCTGTTCCCTGTGCTTTCCCATCATTGTGTTTCTGTCTGTCCTGTATGCGGCAAGTGAGTGAGAAGTGCTGGTGGCAGTGCGGTCAGCTGAGCTCCACTCCGGCCATCTGACACTTGGCTTAAATGAACTCGGTCTTTCTCTCCTCTCTCTCCTTCTCTCTTTCAGCTTGGCAGTGACCTTGGCGGGGGCATTGGAGGAAGCCCGGCAGTAAGTGCCATTCCATTTTTTTCCCCAATTTAAAAAGCTGCTCAAAGCTCAGGGTTTTGAATATAGCCTCACCCATTACCTGCTGGGAGATGTTCAAAAGTGGACAAATGCAACTGAAACACGTGGGTGTTCCCCACCTGTGCTGCTTTGAGTCCAACTGTCACCTGGGCTTCCCTAAGAGCAGCCGGAGTCAGAGCTCTTGAATCCATCTGCTTAGCTCCTCTTTCTCCGAGCTGTTAATTCGAGCACCAGTGTTAACAGTGGCTCCGTCCTTGTGCAACTGCTTCGGCAGCCGAAAGGCCGAGGATGCTTACCTCTTCTCCTCACAAAGCCTGTTCTATTTGCAAACCTAACCCAGTGTCTCCATGGGCTTGTTTGAATGCAGTGCTTTTCTCTTCCCAAACACAAAAGACTCTTCCTGGACGTCAGGATCAGGTACTCTGAGCTCTCCTACTGTGTACAGTCAATGCTGAACTCTGTCTGCCACTGGCCTCCTTCTCTGTGCCTGTGCTTTCTGAGTGCCCTAGTGCCTAGAGCACTTGCCAGGACATGGAAGATTTTCAGGCTACTTACAAAGCACCCTCGGCTTCAAGTGCAAACCAGCTTCTTTGGGAAAAGGATGCAAGATGACTTGGAGATGTTGTGGGCAGGAGGGAGCATGTCTCCAACCCACAGACACAGTCTCTGGAGAGAGAGAGAGAGAGAGTCTCTGGGTATGCAGAATCTTGCAGGTTCCAGAAGGCTGTCATTGCTGGGGCTATTTGAAGCAATTTATTTCTATTCGCTGGGTTTATGTAGGGTAGATCCACAAAGCATATTGTCTTTATGAGAAGCAGAGATGGGGAAGAGATTCCTCTACAGTGGGAATAGATAACTGAAGCAATAAAAATTGTTGTGAAAGCTCTTGCACGGTTGAGGTGCTAGCCAAGCGCAGGGATTAGTTGCCAACAGCTTTGGAATTCATATGCATTATTTAGCACTATTGGTAATTCATTGGGGAAGCTGCAAATGGCTTTAAAATATTTAGGATATTGCCTGAGTTCATGCTTTATTTAAGAAGTAGTGTTGTTCTTGTGTGATATTAATCACTGCCTGTTTTTTCTGACTCCTGCAGGTGGGGCAGACCTACATTCCATCCTCCGTGCCAGCCACCTTTGCCCCCTCCCCCACCCCGGCGGTGGTGAGCAGTGGACTCAATGATCTTTTCGAGCTTTCGTCTGGCATAGGCATGGCTCCTGGAGGATATGTGGCACCCAAGTCTGTACGTAAGGGAAAAGAATGTCCTCAGTATGTTGCCTTACCTTACAAGGCAAGAAGTCTGAAGTTGCTCACCTGCCCCCTTTACTGCTGGTCTCTGGTGCTATCAGATCATCTTAATTCATCTTGGTCCTGTTAGGGATGCCCTGGGCTTTTCCCAGTTAGAGTAACTGTGTTGGAGATAGTGGTGCTAGTTACAGACTTCTGGGGTTTTTTTCTAAGCAGTTTCCTCATTTTGCCTGTAACAACATTTCTGTAAAGATTGACTTATGTAAGATGTGAGAATTTCAGTTTTGTCAGAGAAGCTTTCCTGGAGACTGATTTCTTAGCAAGTTTCCCCAGGAAGCTGAGGGCAGGATACAATTTGCTACAACTTTCATGGAAGATTCTTTTATTTGGAGGAATTCAACGTGACAGTGAACATAAAATGATGTGATTGAGCTGAGCATGCCGCAGTGTAATGCAGATAAACGCTCTCTTAGTGGCAGAGACCACAGATGTGCTGACTGAGGCGTGCTCAGTCTGGAGGGTTTGCGAGATACAGAACGTGGGTCTGGGAAAGGCTATGGAGTAGCCACAGGGAGCTCAGGGCCAGCCTTTATGCTTGAAAGGGAATAAACAAAACCTAACAGTTCTATTAAATAGTCAATTGATGAATAAACTTTGGTCATCCTATAAAATCTAGGCTCTCAAGGCACTGCAGAGCATGCTCAAAGCCTTTGGTCCTTAGCTGCTTGCAAGCATTAACCCCAGACACAAGACCAAGTAGAAAAGAACACGGTCATTTTGAACTAAGTGATCCTTCAGTCTGCACCACTCCAATTTGTGTCTGGGTTTTTTCCACAAAGATGATTTGGGAATCCAGAAGCTGAACAAACCTGTGATCTGATTTGGCTCAGACTTTAGTATTGACCTACAAGTCCCTGGAGAAGCCTGTCCACCAGGAGGCTTCATCAGTCTTGCTGTAGTGTGGTGGACACAACCTTTCACTGTTCCTTGTGTGCACCAGTGCTGTAGTATATTTGAATTCGTAAGCGAGTGCTTGAGCAAACACGGATACAAATAAGCAGCAAGCTTATTTCTTATTGGTGAGCTTGGTCCTTTCAACAGTCCCTGTTGTGTCTTCCCTGTATTCTCTCTAGCGTTCGTGGGCTTATTGTGCCAATGTAGCTACATTTCTGAACTCAGAGCTTTTCTGTTGTTTGGGAAACTGTTTGTTTCATTATCCTCAGGACAGACTTCTCATGCTGAATGACGTCTCTTGTGTTCCAGGTTTGGTTGCCTGCAGTGAAGGCTAAAGGACTGGAGATCTCGGGCACGTTCAGTCACAGGCAGGGGCACATCTACATGGAGATGAACTTTACCAATAAGGCTCTGCAGCACATGACCGACTTTGCCATTCAGTTCAATAAGAACAGGTAAGAAACCAACACACTTTCCTGTGTTACAACATTTTCATGCTCTCGTGAAAGGAGTCTCTGCCAGCGTTGCGAGATCTGGGGAGGACTCGTATGTAGGTGTGTGATGCAGTCATGGAAACCGCTGGGTGATACAGCCTGAACTCTCCATCACACCACAGTTGTGTGAAAGGGCTGAAAGTACAGACTGATGAATCTGTGAGGAAACAGGCAGCAGACGGTCCTGTCGCTTTCCTAGCTCTGAAACAGCATCTGTCCCATTTAATCTCTGCAGTTTTAAAGCAGCCTCATGAGTTTTTAGGCGGGTTAGTGATTTTATAGCCAGTAAGTGCCCTGGGGACAAAGTGAGAGCGTAAACAAGCAAATATTTGAGCTGTACGAGTATCAGTCTGTAATATCTCTACCTCCTGGCTTAATTGCTGTGCTGTCCTTCAGTCTGTCTGGAAGTATGGGGCTCATTAGTAAAGCCTTTGGTCAATGAAGAAGTTGCATGGTGAGAGCTCGTGGCACACATTTTCCCTGTAATTAGCAGCAGAACGATTTTGTCAGGAGGAGCAGCCACTTGAATGTTTGGAGCTTACAGATTGTTCTCAGAAACCCATATTGGCCAAAAGCTATGACATGGCAGTACAGCCACGGTGCCTCCCTGCAAACGCCTTCCCAGTCAGGGAGCTTGTCTTGTGCTTTTGCTGATATCCTGAGCAAGGACCAGGCTAGTTCTTATCAAGGCTGTGAAGGATATCTTGCGACTGAAATGTTCCCTGTAGTTCCTGATCTCTCTTCACTGGAAAAGGTTTCTCTATACTAAAGATCCACTGAAACCATCTCTTTAATATCACTGTTAGCATTGCTAATTTGAGATTTCTTGGGATGAATGATATTTACTTACAAAAGACATTATGCTAAGTAAGTCTTAGTAAATGTTCTCCCTGGATTGCTATATTTTCTGGAGAGTTTTGCTAAGCTGCTATATGCAAATGTGTGACGCAAATTGGCCTGAAAAAAACCTGCTTTGCTCGTGTTTTTTCCCCATACGTCAGGCTACATTCTGACTGCACCTACATGGTACTTCTCAAGGATGTAAGAAGTTTAAATCCTGTACCATAAACCAGTAGTTTCTCCTTTTGCAGCGAATCGGCACATGTTCCTAGTATGGTTACTACTGTTTACTCTCCTCCAAATGCCATTCCCTTGTCACCGCTTTCTGCTGTGGCTGGTGCATTGGAAGGAGCTGCAGTGAGGTGACTGTTTGGGTTTACATTTAAGGTTTGTGATTGGGAAGTTTCTGTTGCTTTCCCCTCTCTCCTGCTGCTACCAATTGCACTCTCTGCAGTCTTGGGATAAAGTGTTAAAAAAACCAAAAGCAAGCTGGAGCTCTGGTGTAAGACCACAGCTGCTCCATAGCACAGTGCATTCTCTTTTCCATCTGAGGGAAAATGCTCAGGGTAGTGTTCCCCAGGGTGAAATGGCTGCAGAAGGCGAATCACATGGTAGGCCCTTGCTGAGGATATTCTTTATTTCGGCTCCATAGAGCTGAAAACTAAGGAGAACAAAGAATGGGGCATCTGCTGCTTTGAGAGTGACATGATTGGTGCGTGTGAGACAGTAACCAACAGTATCCACTTTTTAGTACCTGGAATAAAAACACACACCTATTCGCTTTTGTTGCTGTAAGTGCTCTGCCACCTCTGAGCTAATGTGAATTCTGCTTAAAGGGAAATGCAGTCAGGAGTGGCCACCAAAACCATCTTACGCATCTGCACTTCCATCTACTTTCAGAAAGAAGCCAGTACGTGGCTCAGAGGTGTTATGTTAAATGTTAGCTGCTTTTCCACTTCTCCACACTAAGCAGAGGTGCCTGTGGAGTGAAATGTCTCTTGGACTGAAGGAGCAAGTAAACACTGGCTTTACTGGTAACATCCCCATCTGGAGGAGTCTCAAACCAGGCAGAGGCAGGCACTGTCATTCAGGAGCAGGCAGCTGGCAGTGTTGATTCATCTGTCCTACAATGCTGCGTTGCAAACCACGTAATCCTCCTTGGCTACCTGTTTGTTCTGTGTTGGCTCCAGTTCCTTGTTCCATGGCTCCCAGTGGCAGAGCAGCCATGCTGTGTGTGATAGGCTCTACGTGCAGTGCTTGGCAGCTCTGTAAGAGAGTACCAGGAGACCTAAGGCTGAGTCCAGGTGCTGTCGCTCAGCACACAGCACAGCACCATGGCAGGTAAAGGAAGAATTCCGGGCACTGGTCCTCTGGGCAGGATGGTTCCTGTTGTCAGTGAGACCAACCTAGTGGAGTCCCTGTGCTTTGTCCTACTCTGAGTGTCGGTTGTGGTGCACTTCTTGCGCAGTGTTCATCCCCTGGAGCAGTAGTTAGGGCTAGCTCAGGAGGAATCGGGCTGATGAGGCAGCTCATGCTTGACAGAACAGAAATAGGTATTGAGTGATGCGGTTTTGTGCTCATCACCTCTGTTTCTCTCTTGCCCAGCTTTGGGGTCATCCCAAGCACCCCACTGGCCATTCATACGCCTCTGATGCCAAACCAAAGCATTGATGTCTCCCTGCCCCTCAACACTCTGGGACCAGTCATGAAAATGGAGCCTCTGAACAACCTCCAGGTAAGGATTGTCTTGTTCTGGGCAGGAAGTTGGTCGGCAGGTGCTCAACCCAGTTTGTTCAGCTCAACACAATGTGATAAGACTCTAGTAATAAAATACTGTGTTTATGGGAAGAACAGGCAGAGCTCACGGATGCAGACCAGGAGTCTGGCCAAAACTTCTTCCTATTCCTTTTTCCAATCTCTTCCAAGAGGACTGAGGTAGATGCTTCTTGAATTTTGTGAGTTAACCTTTTCAGACATTTCAAACCCACTACTTGCATCTGTGTAGATTAAAGTCTTTGGTCCAGTAATGCTCTTCTGTCGGCCGGGCGCAGGTTTGGTTGGGCTTACAAACTGGAGCTGCTCTGAACAGGGAGGGTGTGTGACTGTGGCGGAGCCGGCAGCAAGAGCTGTCACAGGAATTGAGGCAATTAAAGGAATTGCAGGAAAGGTGGCAACTACAGTGATTAATATTTCTCTAGTGCTCTTGACTTCCAGGATGCTTTATGAGGCATTGGCACATCCCTGCCCCAGACACCTTATTCCAGGCCATACACGATGTGTCCAGGAGAAGCAGAGAAGTGACGTGAGCAGCTGATGTTTCATTAATGAAGCTGTTGGTGTTGGGAGGGGGCAGTGTTCCCTAGAAGGGGATTTTTATCCAATTGTTTTTTTATCCAGTGGTTTGTCCCTGACTGGGATCAGAGGCTCTCCCTCAGCCCTGGTGCACCCCAGGGGCACTGGTCTTACAGTGCTCACCAGGGAGGCTCTTCCCTCTCGCTGCCCTTTGCAGCCACTCCGTGGAGCGGAGCTCAGGGTGCCTCCTGCCTCTGCTCTGTGTAGCTAGGTCCTCCAGGATGATTTTTCCAGCATCCCAGAGATGTGGTTAACTTGCACTGTGGTGTGTTGCTCGCCTCAGGTCTCCAGGAGGTGGAATGCAGTTGGGTTCCTGTAGTGTAGCAGCCCATAAAGGGTAATATTTTGAAGCAGCTTATTCTCTTTTTAGATTAAGAGAATGCGATGGAAGTTACTATTTATTCTGCCTGAGCAACTGTTTTTTCCCTTCTTTTGACTTCCATTCTGGGACTTATGACTTATTGATGAGTCTTTGGGCAAACAGCTCGAAATAGCTTCTCTGGCACTGAAACGAGCAGTCCTACACTCCAGCTCTGAGCTCAGTCATGCGACGGGGAAACATGCAGCCAGAGAATGAATTACATGTGCTTGTCTTCCACAGAGGGCCTTACAGCTCGTGGAAAACCTGAATTCCCTCTGCGTCTAGGTTGCGAGGATCAGTGGATATGGGTCAGCTGTGGGAAAGTCCTGCTCTGAAGGAAGTTTGGAATTCTCTTGGAGGTGATGGTCCTGATCTGCCTCTGGAGCATCAGGGGCTCTCTCGACAAGGCGTTCTCAAGTCGCTGCTTCCTTTGATCAGGAAGGAAATGAAATATTTGGGTTA
Source organism: Coccyzus lansbergi (assembly GCA_033558105.1). Classification (NCBI taxonomy): domain Eukaryota; kingdom Metazoa; phylum Chordata; class Aves; order Cuculiformes; family Coccyzidae; genus Coccyzus; species Coccyzus lansbergi. The sequence continues at coordinate 41,960 of JAUMJK010001059.1, forward strand.
TTAAACCTCTAAAGAAATTGGAACACTGCTTCTCGTAGCATCTTCTGCTAGAACAAAGCAAAGAGAAAACATGGGAGGAAACCTCCGTCTACCTTGTATTGAGACAGCAGAGCATTCATTAGTGCCAGACTTAGCTGCTAATTTGCGAGCTCGCTCATTGCCATAGAAGTTGGCTGCCCTTTTACAACAGGGGAAGCTGCCATATGGAGTAATAGTATATTTCTCTGCAAAGAGTTGAATCACGATAGCAGATGCCAAGTTAAAAAGAGCACTCCCCTTACTTTTTTGACAGCAGTGGGTTTGATGGGATCTGTCACTGCCCTGACAGCCAAGGCTCTGGTTTTGTTTTGTGAGTTGATATAGAAATTATCTGTCTTGAAACATTCAGAAATGATTTTGCTGACCTACTTAGGGAACAATTTATAGCATAATATAGGAGTAGAGAATACAAATGTTCCTGTATTCATTGAAGAACCAAAACACTCATCAAGTTGAATTTGCTTAATATGGTTTTTCTGAGCTGGGGAACATTGAAGCAGATGCAGGGCTGGCTTGAACCTGAGGACCTTATGTTCATCTACTGTTCTGGGTTTTTTTTATTTAAGTAGCAAGAAAAATAAGTCCTGAAGTAACCAAACTGATAGCTTTCAACTTTTTGTCATGTTAATTAGAAACTTCAAAGCCTGGTTGTATGTTCCTTAGGCAACTATTATTTCAGAAGTAATGAATTCGAGTTCTTGTTCGGGTTATTTTTATTACCATTTCTAATCTTTCACCCAATAGTTGGTTTAATCTTAACATTTGTAATCATGGAAAGAAATCTCCTCACAGAGGAACCTCTGTGTGGCACAGCACTCACAAAGACATGTGAGAGGCTGTGTGGAGCCTCTCAGGCGTTTGGCAGCCAGGGCTTGTTTGCCAGCCAGGGAGGTGACTCGGGTAGATGTGCAACCTTACCTGGGTCCTCTGGTTGCCTTTTCAGAGCTCAAGCAGTGACCTGTCTGTGCTGTAACTCAGAGCCATTGCTCCTCCACTCCTCAGTCTCTCTCTCACAGTGCAGAACCACTGGAGCTCTCATTCATCACAAGTGTTTGTGTGTCGGGTCAGAAATACAGAGCTCTTGGTTCTTTCCATGCAGCTTTCCATAAAAACAAGGCTGAGATTTGGCGCAAGCAGCAAGTCCAGCCAGCAGATGTTCTCCCTTCAGAGCCTGCTTAATAAATGGCTCAATGTCTGCCTGCGTGTGAGCTGCCTCAGAGTTACTGGACCAGCCACCACACAACACCCTGGGGTGGCTACGTGTGAAAGGTGCTTTCTTGACTTTGTTGCTTTGGTTATTTTCTTAACAGCCTCTCCTAGGGAGGGTCTTACTCCAACAAAGAAACCCGCCCTGAGAACTCCCAGAATTATGGGCTCGGATCACAGCTTGGCATCTGCGGCCAGTTCCCAGCTCAGCTGTGGAAAGCTGTTGCCTTGCCGATGCCGGGCAGGTCTGCGCATGGTACAGCTCATTTGATAAAATGTACATTTTGAACTTGCTGTTCCCTGCCTGCTGACGTCAGCGGCGTGCCCGGAGATGACAGCTGCAGCCAGGGGCGCAACACCCAGCCTCGCTGTGTGTGTGCGGCTCCACTGCCACGCTCCAGGCTTGTGCCCATGGTGAGAGCATCCAGCGGGCAGTGGTTGTCATGAGCCTGTAGGACCCTGAGAGCCCTACCTGTCAAACAAGATGAAGTGAAGTAGGCAGCACTCCCTGGGGACATCGGAGAGCCAGAGCAGCAAGGCTGCCACGGAGCGAGCCGTGACCTTGCGCTGGGAGAGGTAAAACAGACTGCAGAGGAGAGGAGCTCTTGCCTTAATGGTTTTGCTGTTACCAGACTCTAAAGCAAAACTGAACTTGAAGTAAATCCTTAATTTAGTAGAGGTGCTAATGGGATTCCAAGTGGGTATGTTGTGTACTTGCTGCTGATGGAAAGCATCTGTGTTGCCTTCAGACTTGCCTTTGAAAGTCGGTTCTCATGTTCAAGTCTGGGGTTTAAAGCATCAGAAACTTGCGCTATTGAAGAACAGAGCTTAGCATTGTTCTCCTCTGGTACTTCCTCCCCAAAATGCTCTGTGTGGGCAGTTGGAGGGTTGCACTGGCAGTGAAGGGTGTCAGAATGGTGCTTGTGCTGCAAGGTGAGCAAATACGTCCCAGGGTTATTTTGAGAGGTGCTGCATCCTCTAGTCAGACGGTGAGCAAGATGTAAGTGATTGGGAATCCTGTGCCAGATTTCAGTGGGTTCAGGTCTTTTCAGCAGTGAAGCATTGCATCTTTTGACTTTTATCCCTCAGAAATATTGTGTTCTGCTTGACTAAATTCACAAGGTAGTAATATTGGGGGTTTCCCTCCTTTCAGAAAGATCACAGATAGAAAACCATTTTTATTTAAAATGCTTTTGTTTCAACTTTCAAATGTCTGAGGCTGAAGATCTTTAATAAGATTTGATCATTCATGTCCAGGCCAGCAGATTAAAGCTGCAAAGCCACAGGCAAAGTCAGTCTGGACTGGAGGATTTATTGAATTCAGGTAGAGATTTCTTTCAAGCATCTCAAACCTGGAGACACTTCTCAACTGCTAATGTTACTGTAGATGTCATCGATTGTATGGGGTCCACATTCCTACCCAAGGGTCACTGAATTGTTTTGGCAAGTGGTTGTTATTAGCTGCTTGTTTGCAGAAGTGATTTGTTTCAGCTGATTTCTGCATCATTACAGACACTTGCAAGGTGACACGTGATGTCATTACTGACCCAGTGATGCAATCTGGGAGGAAAGCTGGCATGTGCCTCGCTCTCCTCTGCACTTCAGAGCATCTCCATTGGGTAACTCTCCAGAGTACACCCAAAGCAGCTTACTCAGTGTGTTTCTGCGGAGTTGAGAAGCAGGTCAGCAGATACCTTTTTATAGCATTCTCATAACTGCAGGGACAAGGTTAGCATATTAATTCGAAGTGCGCCTCTAGAACTGTGGTGGAGAGAAGGCATTCCCTTCCAGCCTCTCTTGTAGGAAGCTGCGGTTGTGTGGCAAGAGCAATTAGCTACAAAAGCTAAGTAATCCCTTTTGTTCTAAGGGAAAGCAATTAATCATTAAATCAGAGTTGGAAAAGATCTTAAGTCATGCAGCGTAGTCCCTGCTATGCTTTCCTCTTTTGCTACAGTTCCTCTTATTGAGAGAATTGTCGAGGCTGACTTTAAATACTGCAAGCACAGGAGCCTCTCTCTTCTTCAGGAGAGTTTTGTGCTGAGTAGTAATTTTCTCTATAAAGTTTTCCCAGACATTTAGCCTAAGTGTTCCGTCTTTTAGCTCATCTCCGTGACTGTTGTATCCAAGCATGGCACTGGGAATGGCTCCAGTGCTGTCCCACTCAGCTCTCCCCTCCCAGACTCAGAGGTACATTTCTGGCTGCTCACTCTGTCTACTCTGTCTCATTTTGCAGAGGTGAATCGCTCAAGTCCATCCACCCATGTGCTTTTACCCCTCTGGCTTTGGTGCCTCCAGCTCAAACATGAGACTGACTGGTGAGGATGATGCCGGCAGTTGGAGCCTGTGACAGCTCCTTGTTACACAGGAACATTTCCAGCTTTTCCATAGGCTGCATCATCATTTACATGGGTTTAGTGGACTTTAAACTAATCTCTTCTTAAGCTGGTTTGCACTCTGGGAGTTAAGTATAAGCTGCTACCTTTAGTGATGGCTGAAAGCAGAAACCCCTCAGGCTCTCACATCTGCCTTTCTGCTGTTCTGTGCACTTCTGGGACCTTCCCAATTGCTAGAAGAGTTCATTCAGGAGCTTGATCGCGTATCGCTTGTACTCTGGTTTGCACACTTGTCTAATCAACTGACTTATGCTTGAGTTCTTTGGTTTATTTCCCTCCCTTGTCTATCAGCAGCTGGTTTTACTGGCATCTAGGGATGTCATTCTAAACCTGTCACTGTGAGACCATAGATTTCGTCAGTGGAAAACTAACATATGTGATTATTAATGTGAATGGAGTTTGTCTTGGCATAAATCTTTATAGCAGCAAATTTATTTCCTTGGCTTAGTACTTAGCATGGTCTGCTTTGTATTCCAGCTGGGTGACAAATTAGCTCTTTCTGGGATTTCTTAAAGGAAGTAGGAGCTCAAATGGCTCCTGATATTCCGGGCTCTCCACACAACCTTGATTCTATGTCTCTTCAAGGCTGAGTTTCCTTCATTGCAAGTAATGCTGTGTCCCTGTGACAGGCTGTCGCTGGCAGGATGGTGTGAGGAGAGCGTGAGAAGCATAGAAATAAAGCCCAGAGCTACCCTTTTCTGAGCTGTATTATGACAGTGCATGTCCTCAGACCTCCAGTGTGCTCCCTCCTGTACCATCAGCTCTCAGCCTGGGTAGAACTGAAAATGAGGTTGCTTGCAGGGCTTAGTCAGTCGCACGGCAAGCGTGTGTGATACAAGGCAACCCAGCGCATCCTCCTGGCTAGCAGAGTTTAATGGCACTGACAATTAAGTCTTTTGTCCAGTCATCTTTCCTTACCTGCCTTGACTGCTCTGTAGCAGAACTTCCTTCTTCCCGGAGTCAGCACCCAGCGTGTCTTTGCTCTGTAGCTTTCGCTAAGGTAAAGGCAGGAGGCCTGGGAAGTGCAGGGGATGGATCCACTTCAGGCTTTTTGGAAAGTGTGTGGGCTGAGATGTGACTGATCAAGGAGTCTGCTTGTTCAGACACGACTGAGAACTGGGGCAAAAATAAAGAATACACAGAGGTTTGGAGCTGGGGAATTTACAAGAGTGAGATGGCAAAGGGGGTGATGGAGAAGCTCATATGCAATAGGATAGATGTGATAGTAGCTGTGTGCAGCCAAGAGATGGGAATGTACTTTGGAGATGGAAGCAGTGAGGACAGGGAGAGGCTGAAAAGAGCAGGGAAGAAGAATGCTGCCTGTGACCTTCTCTGCAGCGTCACGGTGAAATGCTCACAGGAGAAGATTGAGCAGCTTTTAGTGAAAATGGAGTGAGAACAGAGGGTCGAGACTCATCCTTGTCTGAAATTACCCAGAAGCTTGGCAGCTTCTCCCCAGGTAGTCTCATGTTCAGAACTGCCCTCTGCTCAGAGAGAACGCTCTGGGATGCACAGGCACCGATGAGACTGCCCAGAATCTTGGGATCCCTTTGGACTTCAGCTGATGAAGGAACTTTAACCACCCCTGTTTCTTCTATAACAGGTGGCTGTGAAAAACAACATTGATGTCTTTTACTTCAGCTGCCTAATTCCTCTCAACGTGCTTTTCGTAGAGGATGGCAAGATGGGTGAGTGCTTTCAGGTCTGTGGTCAGCCTCCCTCAGCCAGAGCACGCGAGCAGCACCCGGCAGGAGGCAGATGTCCCGTGGCTGAGATTCACTTGGGCTCGACCGTGACCTTCATGCCAGTGCATCTCAGCAGCCTGAACTGGTCTGTAATGGGGTAACAGCCTGGCACTGCTGTCTTGCAACACCAGGAGTTACCAGAACACAAGTCTTTTCCTCTGATTCTCTCTGACAGACAAGGGGAGTGGATCTGTTTTCTCTGAAGATGGTTTACTGGAGGGCTTATTTCACCGAGATAGGTGTTGGATTTGCCCCCATAACCACTTTCACTGCCATTCATGTGTTCCTGGTTACCTTCCTTGAACTGTTGTTTGAATTGGCTGGACAGTTGCTTGGAAAGCAGCTTTCACTAACGTAATCCTAAATGTGTGGGTCGTCTTCCTTCTTGGCAAATCCTGCCTGTCCTTCATTTGTAAGAAGCTCATACTGTAAAGACCAGTCTGGGGGCTCCAAAATCCATCGTAGCCATGCTGTTTTTCTGGTGAGGTGGAGGTTGCTCTAGGAGCAAATCCTGGGTCTGACCACAGTGGGGGAAAACGTAACCAAAAGGTCTTTTGTGTCTCTACCTCATATCATTCTGCTGTGAGTTAATGCTCTGGTCCTGTGAGGATCCAGGAGTGCTGATCATCTCTTTTGTTTCTAGAGCGCCAGGTCTTCCTTGCAACATGGAAAGATATTCCAAACGAAAATGAGCTTCAGTTCCAGATTAAAGACTGTCACCTGAATGCCGGTGAGTAGCTCAGTTCTATCCTGCTGAGAGCACTTTACAAGTGTGGTCACTAGACATCAACCTATTAATAGCATTGTCCATGGCTAATGACAGGTGGGTATTGCACTTACAAACAGAACAGCCTTGGATCTTGGGGCTTGTCTCGATCAGAAACTTTAGCTGGGACCCACAAAAGCACATCTAAAATCCCAGATTTTAGAGTTTACTTACCTGTTTGTTCATTTCATTCTGGACTTCGTATTCTTGTTTTCTCTGTTTTACTTTGTCTCTCTGCAAAGCTGCTCTGTTAAATAGAGCTGAGTGTGGTGTTGGGCTGTTCAGCAATCCTGTCCTGCTACCGTGTGTTCCAGGCAAGGGGTTCCAGCCCTGACTTTAACCTCCTGCATAATCCTGGGCCAGTCCCTTTCAGCCTCTGCTTGCTTCTTTCTTTTGTGAAAGAGTAACTCTCTGTACACTATAGGATGTTGTGACATCTGTGGAGGACAAGCCAGATGAGAGATGTTCTGGGCTGTTAGCTCATACTCCGTCCCAATCAGTGTCCTGTTTAACCAGCTTGTCACCTCGATGGGAATCCTACTTGTGCTTGTGACCTTAATGATAGTCAAGGATGAAGGAGTATAGAAAAGTGGAATGGGGCCAGCGTAGCAGCTCTGCTCCTGTTCAGGAGTTTCTGGACAGGGGCCAGGTCATTCTAACAAAATGTGCTATGTTTCACAGAGGAAAAGAAGTGTTCCTAGTGACTGCAAACCCTGTAACCTTTCTATTCACTAATGTCTGCTGTTACACAACCAGTACCCTCGTGCTTCAATTGCAGACCAACCATGGGTCTCTTTGTACTCGTAATTATTACTATTTTGGAATATAAAAGATGGAGCACACAAGGCGGAGCGGGGAAGTAGCAGCTGTTGGACCTTATGACTTGGTTTTCAAATGAGAACAACCTCTGCGCCTCCCCCAGCCTGCCCTCTGCTCCCAGCCGAGCTTGGCATCGCCTCTGCCCTGCACTGCAGTGCTGCTGCGGGTGCCTTCTGCCCTGGCCCTGCTCTAACCGTGCCGTCCAGAGCACTGCGCAGCTCAGATCAGAAACGCAGGGAGCTTCTCGTGTTTGATGCTGGGATGTCGCGGTGCTGGGAGGGAGCTGGTGGTCCTGCTCCCTTCAGAAGAGAATGTTAGAAATCACTCCCCAGTCAGGAGGGGTTTGCCGGCTTGGGACCAGCCTGCTTGCCCAAGCCTGCTTGGATTGCTGATTCTTGGTGGAGATTGTGTTCCTAGCTCACAGGGAGAGCACAGGAGTGCCAGGCAGCTTCTCTGTAGTGGTGTCTGCAGCCAGGGCTCAGGTGGAAAGAGGCTTCTTGTGGTGCTTCAGCGAGAGCCCTGGATGCAGTGCCTCTCCTGTGTACAATCCATCACTCGGGATGCTCAGGGCTGTGCGGGATCTGCCAGCCTCTTTGGCTTATGTGTGGGAGAAAGTGGGTCATGGCTCATAAACAGATTTCAAACACTTCCATCCGCTGAAGCTTCTGGGTTTGTATTTCTGCTGCTGACACCTCTCTCTTGTGACTCTACAGGCACTTTCCTTCTTTAACCACTTGGGCTTCAGCAAGGAGCAGGCCTGTAGCTTGCAGGAGAGAAAACTAGGGAAATGTTGTGTGCTTGTTTCAGCCCCTTGTGTTTTAACTGCCAGAGCAATCCTGACTCGCTCTGCTGCTCAGCCTGATTTCATCTAAGCGGTAATCTCCTCTAGCACAGACCATCCTAGGAGCAACAAACCTGTCTGTACAAGGATCAGCTGGATCTCAGGCCCTGTAGAGGGTTGGCCATTCACCGTCCTCAGGGGTGGAGGCTTCTCACAGTGTGGCAAGTGGCTGATGGTGACACCAGAGCAGAGGCAGAATGAACTGGGTGGGCTCCGATGCTAGCAGAATCCATCTTGCTGCCAGTTCGTACCAGAGCAGGGCTGTGTGTCTGGCCACGTGCTGCACAGGGCAATAGTCTTGCAAGACTCACAGTCTGGATCACTCAAATTCAGTGCAAACAGCCTTGCTTTAAAGCACCTCTTTTCTTTCTACAATAGCAGCTCTGTGTTGGGTATAAAATCTTTGGGAACTTTTTGCGCTAGTTCATGTGCAAAAGCCCTGAGCAGAATAAAGCTCTCGACCTGGGCTATTGGCAGGTCCATTGTTCACTGATGAAATGCCTCCGCGTGCAGCTCTCATGCCGCTGCATAAAACAATGCACACAGGAGCTGCCAGGGCAGCGCAGAACAAAGTCTGCAGATTCCTATGGCTTCTAACTAAAACTTAGGAGGTGCTGGGTTTTGCAACCCTTCAGTGCAGAAAAAAAGCTTCTAAGCACCGCCGGCTCCAGAGAGTTATGTAGCCACTGTGTGCATCATTATCCCTCCTCTCGCAGCCACTGAGATCAGTAATTCATGCTCAGTGTGAGCCCACCCACTTGGTGGCGAGTCACCGCTGAGGCTCTGGGATGTGCCGCACCATTCATGCTTGTCTAACCGATTTCAGCCCAGTGACGCGGGTTTGGCTGTGAGCTAAAAATACCTTTGCTCAAGATGATGTGCCCCAGTGGCAGGCACTGCCGGCTTAGAGCCCCAGCACTGAACGGTCGTGGGACAAATGGAGTGGAGCACGTCGAGCAGCGTGTGGCTGCTGATGGACAGGGAGCAGGTCAGAGCATTGTCCCTGTCTATCGGTGCTTGGCTTTTCTTCTCTGAGCTGCAAAGAGCCTTTGCCTTCCCAAGTGCTCAGGTGTGCACCGTCTCCGCACCACGTGAGGAGCAGGGATGAAGTTATGTGCAGACATGCAGAACCCCCAGCTGAGCAGTTAAACAGATGACGCCGATTTTCTTCAATGGAGAAGCTGAAATTTGAATTTCTTTTTCTTAAAACCAGAGTGAGATGGGCTTGGAATGGAGGTTCCTAAGGGGCTGGGATTTTATCTGTCAAGACGGCAACCTGTGCATTTCTTGCTCATGCAGGCCTGTGTCTGTCACTGTGCAAGTTACCTTGCAGCACCTCCTGTGTAAACTGCAGGTGTTTCCTTAGGTTATTTCTTTTATTCCTTCAAACAAATCGGAGATAAACACAGTCCAACAGTGGAGGTGCTTCTGTGTGAATCTGCTCCCAGATCCATCCTGTGCCCATAAGGAAAGCCACATAGATTTCAGCTTTGATGTTTTGAAACAGGGATGGTAGAAAAAGCCCCTGCTGCTGGCAGCTCTCCCCAAAACAGAGCACAGAAAATCTTGGCTGCTGCCGGTAGCCAGTGGCACTGCAAAAGCTGAAACCTGGGATAAGGTGCCAGGCTGCAGGGTGAGGAGCAGGTACCTTTAATTGGTAGAGCCTACCACTCTGATCCCTCTCTTTCTTTAAAAAAAAAAAAAAAAAACCAAGTCCTGGACCCTTGAAGATATTCCCACAGTTCCCAGTGACTCGGTGAGACAAGGGCTTAATTCTGGGCAGGAGATCTGGGCCTCAGGTTCCCAGCAGTGAGAGCTGGCGCTGGCCACGAAGGAGCCTGTCTCTCTGGAGTTGTACCATGGGGCCAAGTGTACTCGGGATGTGCTGCACATCTTGAATTAATTAGAGCTCCATTTCATGCATCTGCCTCTTGGGAAGAGATTGTGATAGTGTCACGGAGAACAAAACATCGAGAAATGCAACTTGTAATGAAAACACAAGGTCATGGCTACACCCCAGCATTCTCATCTCTTATGAATCCACCACTAAATTAATGGCTTGTGCTTATTTTTAATGAAAATGTAAGAATCTAGTACATGGAAACAGATTCACAGGCTGTTAAGAGCTCACAGGATTCGGGTGCTGTTGGTGCAGCCTCTCCTGGCTGAGGTTCCTCGGCCACTGAGCATGCGATAGAGCTCGGTTTGCCTTGTTTACAATGTGTTTTCAACATGCTAAGTTTTTGATTAAATTTTAAAGGGCCATTACATTAAGCTAAGAATGCAAATCAGGTTAGCTGAGTGTCTTCTTTTTTTAAATTCTGCTTACCCGAAGCCGCAGAGTGGAAGAGGACAGGCTGACATGCGCGGGGAGATGGAGCACTCTTAAACAGAACACAATTAGTTGCTGTGCTGTTCAGCTCTTCCAGGAGCTTTGGTTTTGCTGTTTATTGCTAGTTCACCATTTGATGTGAAACAGCAGCTTTAGTGTTTGGAGTTGCTTGTGGCTTTATTGGTATGCGGTGGATACTTTGGTTTCCTCACCCCTTTCCCAAGTAATTTGCTAATGTTGGAACAAAGAGAAATTGGATTTTCTTGCTGGAACAATCTGGGGCACAATCATAAGCAAACCTCCCTAGCACGGGTTTTTTTTATATTGGTTTTTTCTGTATCCTGATAATTTAATAAGTTATAGAACCCGTGCACGGGGCAAGGCTTGGAGTCGAAGGCACTGTGGTAACACTGACCACAGTGCCTCGCTCTGCCCCCAGGTCTGCAGGTGCGTTTGGCATTTGAGTGCCGTTTCTTGGCTGGATGCTCAGGACTATTCCGGTGTAACTAGAAATGGCACGAGGATGCTTTCAGCTATGGCAACGCAAAATATGGGGCTTGAATTTTGCTTCCAGATACGCAGGACTTGTTGCAAAATGCTGTGTGGGTCCGAGTTCAGAAAAGCTGTGTTGTCGGTGTCTGTTCCGAGTTGTGTGTGTCCTCTGTGAGAAGTCCTGTTGTTGCCAATTGTTCCTCTTGGCTCTGAATGTGATTCTGAAGCACTATGGGGGGAAGATTTAAGCACGTCCTTCGCTTTACGCAGGACAAGAGTCCTGTGAAAGAGGATTGGGTTGCTTCAGTGCAAAGGAGGAGACTGTCCAGCTGCTTTTCCCTCTGTGTGCATGTGTTTCCATGTTTGCTGTTCAGTAGTTGGACTGAGGTAGGGTAAAGAATTATTTTCAAAAAGCAAAACAGAAGGAAAACAAACAGACGTTCATGAACAGGAGAACAACCAACACTGAGAGATGGACAGATCTGGGAGGCTTCCCTGGCCTTGGGACGTGGAAATCGGTCTGTATCCTTCTGTTGTGCTTCCAGAGGGTTTTGAGAATAAACGTTGAGCCAAAAGAAGCAGCATAAAGTCGCTTACAAGGTTGGACGCAGACTGTGCCATCTTGCAGGAGAGCTCACGTGGCTCCGGTGTGCGGAGTCACCAGACCCCGCGAGTGCCCGGGCAGCACAGCTCCGGCCCCCCCTGCCTGGTCTCTGCCCAGGGCTTTGGTGGGTGCTGTGCTCTCACTCGGAAACCAGCAGCCCTGTTGGGAGCAGGGCTCAGCTCTTTGCTCCCAGCAAATATCTGCCTTTCTGAATTCCTGTTTTGAGGGCTGTGCTGTCACATGGCATTAGCGACCCTGCTTTCAGCCAGGCACAGCCTGGCACTGTTGCTTAGCAACTCCGAGCCGTCTCCGAAATCCCGAATCCTGACACTCGGGAGCACAGGAGGGATGGGAGCTGCTACCTGAGGGTAGAGGGGTAGGCACGCGCCAGTCCCCAGATGTGTGCTGAGAGGTGGGCAGGAGGAACTGGGCACAGCATCCGTGCTCCAGCCTGCGCACGATTGCACTGGTGCCTGACTGAGACAAAGGACTACGACTGGGTAGGGCTTCTTGTCCTGCCCAGCAGGTGACTAAGGTCAGGCAGGGAGGTGGAAAATGGGCTTTCCTAGGAGTTGTCCTGCCTCAATTTCCCTCCCTGCACCCTCCTACAAGCACATACCTGCTTGGAAATCTGCAGAGGCAGCGGCTGTTTAAAGTGCAAGAGGTGCCATCGCGCTGCTGAAAGCTTTGGCGTAAGAGCAGCTGCTGTGCAGCCCCATCTCACCCACGGTGCCCCCAGGGTGCAGCTCCCCAGGCAGCAGGAGTGCTCTGCTCCTCTGCACTCACACTGCATGGTGGGATAGCAGGCCCACAGCTGCCAAAATGACATCTCCCTGCTTGCAGCCTTCCTGCCTTCCCTGCACCCTCACTCCCTGGGAAGCCTTTGCCCTGACAGCAACCCCAGCAGAGGGGAGACTGCTGCCCACAACTGTAAGAATTGCTGGAGAAAGCCTCCAACCCTTGGCAGCAGTTCCATCTCCGTGATATGTGTCCAGGTGGACTTCAAAGTAGTGAGGTTTAACCTTAACTTGTTAAAATGGGGCAAAAAAAATCACGTTTAATACCAACGCTCCTTGCAAACAAGGATGTGTGCTCTGAGCCAGTGCTCGTGCTGCACACTGTGCGCAGAGGCTGCTGCCGCTGGCTGGAGGGGCACGAGGAGGTGAGAGTTGGGGCTTTATCCTGAGTGGGTGATGTCTCTCCAGCGCAGGTGTCTCCCAGCGAGCAGGGGACTGCTCTGCATTGCCTGTTTCCGTAAGCTGCATGAGTTTGTTGTATAGAGGAGGAGTAGAGGTGGGAGGAGGAGACAGAGGGAATGAGGGCTTTTAAGCAAAGGATCTCATTAGTTCGTTATATCTGCCAGTTTCCATAGTAACTGGCAAAGAGAGGAAACCTAAATCAGAGTGCTCCGAAGTAACTGGATGCGTAAACCCTCCTCAACCTGCACGTAGCCGCGCCGAAGCCTGGGGAGTGGAGGGGCTCAGCCCAGCCACAGATGAAGGCCCGAGGCTGCCTGTGTGGCCTCTCAACAGCTCTGAGCATCAACACTGCTCTGGGGAGACTCCAGGTCTCCGCATTGGTGTTGTGGATTTGCGAGGCCCTTTCTTTCCTGCTTCTGTATTCCCTCATGCACGAACAGACTCTGCTGTCCCCTCTAATCAGTCCCTGCACCAGCACAGGCTTGTGTCCATTCTCACTAATGCTGGTGGATCTCCATGTTTGTGGGTGCAGGGATGGATTAGAGCTGCTTGGTCAGTTTGTGCCACTTTTCTGCCACTGTCCTGCCCTTTGTACTCCTCAGAACTGATCCCACCTTCCCAGTCTCTTGGCTTTCAGTGCAGATTGGATTAAGGCCACGTCTCTCCCTTGCTTTGTGTCGAAAGTGCTCAATGCACTGATAGTGACCACCACAGACAGGACATTCCTCCCAGCCTCTGCAGAGAGCTTGAAGGGATTACATTTCTCCTGTTTCACCAGGAATGGGAATTTACCAGTGGTGCTTGTCCAGATGTGGTTTCCTCCTCCCTGAGCTCTCCACTCAGAGTGTGACTGTGCCCCTTTTACCACTATGGGCTGTGCTGAGGAACCCCTTGGTGTGCAGGGGCTGCTGGTTTGGGGCTTTGCTCTGCCTCTTTGCTTCTGTTCTTGTTTCTCTGAAAGGTCCCTTAGAAATAAAGCATCGTGGTTATAGCCATACAGGTCTGCAGCTGAAATCACATCTGCGAGCACTGAGGTGTTAAAGCCGTCCCACGGCTCTGTGATGTCTACAGACGCGTCTGTGGGGTTTCACCCTTTCAAGCAATTGCTTAAAAAAAAAACACAAGGATTTTTTTTTTTCCTCTTTGTAGGACTCTGGTTTGGCCAAAGGTGTCTGTGCATGAGATGAGGGGAGGCAGGAGGGCACTGATGTGGATGGAAAGGGACCTCAGAACCAGGCACTCAAGTGAGCCTCAGGCAGGAATCTTTGTTCTCCTTTATCTTCTGACTTTGGCTGTCTCTGGGTTAGCCTGACTTGGTGAGGGTTACAGATAAAGCAGGAGCCCTCCTGCCCTCCGAGCTGCTGACTCTCACCTGGATACAGTCAGTGAGTCCTAAGTGACCAAGAGCAGTGAGGGAAAGAAAACCTTTGGAAATGGGCAAGTACTTGACAGGGATCACAGCCCTAAAGGAGTGAGGTGGGTCCATGGTGGCAAACTGGAGGTTTTTTTCTCCTTGTGTCATGTCTGCTCCCAGAGGAAACTCTGAGACAGAAGTCAGCCCTTCCATGCTTTGCATCCTGGGAATGCTCCTCTGGGCTCTCCTGTCTCTGCAGATGATGAATCTGAATTAACAGATGTGTTTTTCTTCTCTCTGAAGACACCGTCTCCAGTAAATTGCAGAACAACAATGTCTACACCATTGCCAAGAGGAACGTGGAGGGCCAGGACATGCTCTATCAGTCTCTGAAGCTCACCAACGGCATCTGGATCTTGGCAGAGCTTCGCATTCAGCCAGGGAACCCGAACTACACGGTGAGGCATCGGATGCAGAGTGACTTCTCCCTGCTTTACCTGATGTTCTTGTTTCGGGGGGAGGTCCTGTTCATTTGTCCCGGGGCCGAGGGGTTTGGAATGCCCACTGAACTGGAAAAAAGTAAGGACCAACAGAACCGGACTGTTCTGTTTCCAGTGAGCTGGGATAGTGCCCACTCAGCGATGAGCACTCCCTTGCCAAGGTTACCCAGAGATAAAGCCAAGAGACATTAGTGAGGACGCATTGCCAGGACACCCTTCCCCCTCTCATAAACAAGGAGAAATTTATGTCCTGCCGTGTTCCTGCAGTAGAAACCGACTGTCTGGATGTCAGAGGCTCTTTGGCCTCGTGCTGGCGTCAAAGATCAGTCTGCCATGCACCCATATAGCTCTTCCCTTTGCCTTCCTTCCCCTTGAGGACCTACCTACGTGTCTGAGCAGCCCAGTAGAGAAGATTCATCTCATGTTGGAAGTTGGTTTAGGTGTTTTAAGATACATCTGCGGTCTGGAGAACTGCAGAGTGAAAACAAGCACTGGAAGGTGATTTAAAGTGTTTGCACAAGGTCTGGTGCCACAAGCCTGGCCTTGGCTTGATCCTGGCTTTCGAGAGCGGTGCCAGACGAGTTAATGTCTGTCAGGGCTCAGCAGCAGATTGTTAGAAGCCTCCAGGTTCAGTGCTTCAATTTACAGTGGGAGGGCAAGCAAGTCCCTCGTCTCGGGGTTTGGGGCAGCGCCCCTGTCATAGAATTGTGGAATGGTTTGTATTGGAAGGGACGTTAAAGGTCATCCAGTTCAAGCCTCCTTTGCTCAGGCCTCAGAGGCACCCGCGTTTGTTTGTTAAGGGGTTTGGGAAGCCCACAGTGGGAGTTTGCTTCCACATACCACCTCCTGCTTGTGGCAGGCTCTGAAAAGGCAGTTCAGCGTTGGTGACAAAGCAATACTCAAGAGGAACATTCTGGGTGGCTGCCACCATCCACCTCCGTGGTCTGTCCCAGCCATGCTGCAGGTCAGACTTTTCCAGCTGCCTTCGTGGAGATGGTGGGAAGCTCTCGCCTTCCCTTGCAGCACCACTAACGTCTCCTCTCCTCCTCTTTGCAGCTTTCCCTGAAATGCCGAGCTCCCGAAGTGTCCCAGTACATCTACCAGGCCTACGATGCCATCCTGAAGAACTAACGAGAGATCGGCCTGTGCCTCACCCTGCCCAAGTAGGGGAGGAGAGAGCGGTCCCCAGACCCTCCTTCACCACTGGGCAGGACAAAGCACCCTTAACTGGAAGCAGCTGTATTCATGTGTAGGATTTCAGTCAAAGGCACTGATTAAAAAAGGTAGCAATTAGTATCCACGTGCTAATGATGATAGGGAACACACCCCTTTGGTATTTTTAGTGTCCATGGAGTTTGTAACCACTGCTTTGACTCCCCCGTGCCCCTCGCCCCTCACTCATCCATTCTCGTGGGCTTCCCCATTTTGTGCCAATGTTCCGTGTTTTCTAAATGGCTTTAGGCATAGTTAACAATTTTGTAAAATACCACTCCTTGAAAAACAACAAGCAAAACCCACACATCGGCTCATTAAAAGGAGGCAAAAAGTGTCAAAAATGTACACTGCACTTTATTTTATATTTTTATACTTTTTTTTGAGTTTTTCTATTGCAATTGGCTTAAAGGAAAGGTGATTCCAAGGAAATATTGGGAAGCCTGTGGGATGTCAGGCTTTAGCGGAGTGAGCACAGCCTTGGGAAACCAGGAACAGAGCCATCAGTTCAGTCAGTGGAGGTGATGGAGCCCTGAGGAGAGGGGTGGTTTGTTACGCTGCTGCTGGCAGACTGCGCCGCTCTTGATGGTGTTTTCACTCCAGCCACGTCCCTGGCTCAGCTGCCCATGTGAGAAGCGAGGCTGCTCTTGTGTGGAGCTGTGGACCTAGATTGGTGAGTGGACAGTAGCGGATGCCGCAAAGGAAACGAGCCCACTTTTAGGGCAAAAGGCTCTTGCCAGAGCTCCAGGTATGGTCTCTGCATCTTCCTCCATCTGCAGCCCCTCTTCTTGTTCTTTCCATGCCTGAGGTGGCCCAGCTGCCTTCTCAGACACCCCTTGAGCTGTGCCACGTTCCCCAGTGCTGTGCTGGCCCCACCGATCCCTGAGGCTCTTGACAGTAGAGCCAAGCTTGCTGCTGCTGCTGCTTTGTGCCAGGGCTGCAGGCGTCGGGCAGGCCCTGTGGTGAGCGGCCGCTGCTGGCAGTGTCCCAGGGCTCCCCATTCCCGTGCCACCCCCCAGAGCCCAGCTGGGGCACCACAGGCTTGGGCTCAGCAGCGTTTGCAGCCCACCTGCCTGGGAGCTGCAGGGCTTGGCAGGGCTGGCAGTTGAGCAGGTCGCGGGAGCATTGCTGCTGTTTTCAGCTTGGCTTTTTGTGCCCAGAGGCAGACGGTGACAAGGGGCTGTCAGGCTTTCTCTCGTGCCCCGTCCTGAGCATCTCCATGTACTGGCCTCTATTTTCCTAGCTGTCCTTGGGGCCAGGACTGCTTCCCTTTCCACTCCGTGACTGGACTCACCACATTGCAACCACGAAGTGCTGCGGCCCCAGCAGCGAAAGCAAAGCCTCTTGCATGTTCTTGCTCCATCCATAGCTTGTCCTGCTTTAACCAAGCCACTGACGCGATGGGCTTTGCCCTCCCCAGCATGCTTTGATGCCATCTCCTCCCCAGCGAGCAAAGCTCCTGCGCATCGCAACCCCCTTGTTTTCTTAGATGCCATATTTAAAATCGATCAGTGTTTTATGGTGAGAGACAGTTTGTCTGAGTTTCGGCCCTGTCTGCAGCCAGGGAAAAGTACTGGGAAAAGGTCACAGTGCCCAGGAAGCGTCCAGCAGAGCATGGGAGCTGCGGGAGCCCGAGGAAGGTGATCCCCTCTGTAGGAAGCCCTGTGCTCTGGACGGGTTAAAAGTGGAGCAGAGCTGGAGCGATCCAGCCCTTGAGCCGTGCCCACGTGTGCTGGGAGGTGTTTTGCTTCAAGCCCTGTTAGTGCGCTGCAAAGATCGTTAGTAGAGCAATTAATGGAGCACCAGTGACACTGTGATGCTGTGTCAGGGCAGGGAGGAGATGGCAGAGGGTCAGGAACAAACACATAAGCACAGCTGGGGTGGCTTTGATGCAGGGAGGGGATGCTGAGCACCCTCTTCTCTTGCCGGATTTCTCCCCAGCTTTTTGAGCACGTGGGTGTCTGTAGAAGGGCAGAGCCTGGGCTCCGTCGGTGGCATTTTGCCCTCCTTTCCTGCTGCGCCGCTCATTTGAGTGTTTGCCGCGTAGTTGTGTTGCTTTTCAGGCTCTACCTACCATCCGTGTCAATAAACTCATTTCCACGATGCTGCAGCTGTGTGTGGCTCTGTGGGGCTGGCGACAGGATCCCATTCCCCTGCTTTCGGCTGTGTCCACCAGAGCAGGGCTTGAGGGCTGGATTTGGTGAGGAGGAGGCCGTTCACTGTCTGGGAGCCTTTAGCCCTGTTTTTACCAGCCTCTTCTCTTCTACAGCAGAGGGTCCTGGAGAACAGCTTCCAGGGCTTGCATGGTGAGGAGGTATAAAGTATCCATCATCCTCTGCCTCCAGTTGCTGCCCTCTTCCCCTTTTTGAAGGGCAGTAGGAAAAGGCCCTGGGTTACAGGAGGCCCTGACGCCTCTGAGGAGGAGCAGGAGGAAGGCGGCCGCAGCCTCTCTGGGCCCTGGATGGACTGTGTGTAACGTGATCTGCTCTCCTTGTGAGAAAATGGTAAAGGGACGGGAAGCGGTGATGCGTTTGGATTGCTCTGGACCAGTGCTCCATCTTCCAGAGGGTTTTGCCCTTGGCTGGACCTGCCTCGGGCAGGAGGAGTCGGGCTGCAAAATCTCTGTCCTGGGCCAGAGCCAAGCTCAGACAGCCCCAACCTCATCCCTCAGTGGCCAGAGATGAACCACGGTGCATCAGGGTGGGAGGTGCTGCACTCGGGTGAGGAACTCTTCCCTCCCCAGCTCTGGCTTAGAGCCCTCGGAGACTGGGCAAGGTTTGACCTGCGAGGCCGGCAGGCACCACATCCTCCTGTGGTGCCACACACAGGGTTGTTCTTCCGTTAGAGCCCAGGGTGTGTGGCCAGTAACAGTGGCAGCTGGTGTGGGGCCCCTGGTGCTGCTGTTGTGCACCCTCGATGCACTCCTGGGGTGGGATGGGACTGTTGGTTCCTGCTGGGGCTCTTCCACTCCCACCATGGTGGAGCCTGGGCCGGCGCTTGGTTCAGCAGAAACAGGGGATGCTGTGAGATGCTCGGGGCTGGGCTGCATTGGCCACCGTCTCCTTCGCGTCTTGTGGTGAAGGAAAAGGTTTATCCCGCTTTTGCCAAGGGCTCCTTGGGGAGAAGTTGGTCTTTCCTGCTGCTCTGAATTTGCAGGCACTCATGCCCGTAAACGAGGACACACCGACCCGGGGCTGTGCTGAACCTCCCTGCCTGGGTTTGCTTTCTTTGTGCTGTTGGCCTCCGGGAGCTGAGGGCACAGAGGTGATGCTCCTGGCTGGAGCTGCTGAGGGGACGGAGGTGATGCTCCTGACTGGAGATGCTGAGGGGACAGAGGTGACACTCCTGGCTGGAGATGCTGAGGGGACAGAGGTGATGCTCCTGGCTGGAGCTGCTGAGGGGACGGAGGTGATGCTCCTGGCTGGAGCTGCTGAGGGCTGGATGGTCCCTGCAGCCTTCCCTGTGCTGGAGCGGTGGGGTCAGGCCCTCCCAGGCTGGAGCTGGGGCTGAGCAGGGGAGGCTCCCCCAGACTCCTGCAGCTCTTGTCAGCCTCGTGTGCGTCCTGCCTCCCTCCAGGGCCTGTGCTGAGGGGCAGCGGCAGGTGACAGTGCTCCCCGAGCCCACGAGGCAGTTGGGGGCAGAGGCAGGGACTGGGGTGAAGGCTTTGGGGGCTGAACGGAGCCCCCCAGAGCAGCAGCCCTGCCTGCGCTCGGGGCACAGGATTCCACAAAGGAGCCGAGGTTTGGCTCCTGTCGCTGGGGCTGGATGAGGCAGGAGCCTCCGTGTCCCGACCCCAACCCCTCACACACACCCCACCCCCACCCCCAGTATTAAATTTCACAAATAAAACTGCTAAGCGAAGAGCATCTTGGAGGGAACCGCTGAAAATAGCCCCGAGGCCGGAGCCTGACTTGTGTGGGAGAGAGAGTGGCTGCGCGGCAGGGGCTCTGCCCTCTCCCCAGCAGAGGCTGCTCGATGCTGACGCGAGGAGGCGCCGGGGGAGGGAGGCTCGTGGACGGAACGGCAGCTGAGGCTGGAGACGCCCCCGGGGACGCGGGAACCTTCCTCGGGGCGAGCGTCGGGCGGCTCCGCGAGCCCCAGAGCCCCAACCGGCCCCTGTGCCATGTGAGAGCCGGAGGGCCTGGCGGTCCCCGTGGCGGAGGCACGAGGGCTGCCCCCGTCCCCGCCGCCACACGGGGATGCGCACCCCCCGGCAGCCCGTCCCGGGGAGCGGCCCAGGAGGCTGCGGGGAGCGCAGGGCCGGCCCCAGGGCCGAGCGGCCGCCTCCGGCGAGCAGGTAAGGGCGAGAGCCCCGAGGCACCCACCCTGCCGGGACAGACCCGATGGGCACCCATGGGCACCCATGGGCACCGATGGGCACCCCGAGCGGCGGAGGGACGGGGAGGGTCCGTGCCCGGCGGGTCGGGGGGCGCAGCGGCCGCGGCACAGATGAGGTTGTGGCTGTGGCTGTGGCTGTGGCTGTGGCTGATGCTGTGGCTGTGGCTGATGCTTGTGGCTGAGGCTGTGGCTGATGCTGAGGCTGATGCTGTGGCTGTGGCTGTGGCTGTGGCTGATGCTGATGCTGTGGCTGATGCTGAGGCTGTGGCTGAGGCTGTGGCTGATGCTGAGGCTGATGCTGATGCTGAGGCTGATGCTGAGGCTGTGGCTGATGCTGAGGCTGATGCTGTGGCTGATGCTGAGTCTGATGCTGAGGCTGATGCTGAGTCTGATGCTGAGTCTGATGCTGTGGCTGATGCTGATGCTGAGGCTGATGCTGTGTCCGCGGGGGACGGGGGAGGCTGGTCTCCGAGCGGCGCCTCCCGGGAGCAGCTCCGGCCGCTCTCCGCGTCCTTGCGCTGCCCCTCCCGCCGGCCCCGCGGCTGCCCCAGCTCCGCAGAGACAGGTACCGGGAGGCAGGGGCCGGGGGGACCCGCCGGGGGGGGGGGGGGCACTCGAGAGGGGCTGCGGGACAAGGGCTGCGGGACGTGGGCTGCAGGATGCTCCTCCGGCCGCCCCGTTGGTGCCCAAGGGGTCCCCGGGCTGTGGGCATCGTTCCCGGGAGCAGCCCCTCAGCCCCCCCCGGCCCTCCGCCTGCCTCAGTTTCCCCGAGGCTCCGGGAGCAGCTCCCCCCTGCCCCTCCCCGTGTCCCGCGGGCGGCCCGAGGGATGGGGGGGCCCTGGGGTGACAGGTTCCCCGCGGGTGTCCCTCTGCCAGGGTTGGGGGGGTGTCCCTGCCCGGAGGGGCCCCCGGGACCCGCAGTGACGCTGCTTCTGCGGCAGGAGAGGCCCCGACGGGGCCGGAATGGGGCTCGTGGCCCCCACAGCCCCTCAGGCCCTGCCGGAGGCCCTCGGCCCCCCCAGGGAGGAGGAGGAGGAGGATGGTGGGAGCTCTGCCCCCCCCGAGGCTCCCTGGGTGGGGGCTCCGCTCTCTGGGCTCCCTCAGGGCAAAGAAGCTGCCGGAGCAGACGGGGCAGGTGGGACCTGTGCTCCCTGCAGCTCAGGGAGAGCCACCCGGGGCTTCGGGGCTGCTTTTTTGGGGGAAAATGTTGTGGAGCACAGCCCAGCCCTGAGAGCATCCACACCGGGGTAAAGGAGCAGCTGGTGGAGCAGTCACGGGGGCAAAACCAGAAGTGGGACTCAGCCCCTCGCTTTGGCTCTTTCCGTCGCGGATCCTGCTCGGGAACCTGGTGCCAGGGGGTGTCTGGGCTCCCTGGGCTCAGCTCCCGCGTGCCAGGGTGCAGGTTGTCAGCCTGTGTCCCCACACGCGTGTCCCTGCCCCAGGGCCCCCCCAGCCTCCCCACGTGTGGGCTGTGCTGCCTGCTTTCCTGTCGGCTGCCTCGGAAATTAACCTCCGGCGAGTTAATTGCCAAAGCGCTCGCAGCCTGGAATTAAACGTTAAAGCTGTCGGTCAGAGGCACAGAACGATCTCCCTCCTGCCCCAGCAAGAGGCAGTTGTGGCTGCCCAGACACTGGGGAGATGGATTCCCTGGATCAGGTTGGCACCGGGATGGAGCAGCCGGCGACGAGCCCTGTGGGACGAGCCCCCAGCGCCACCCGGGACCTGCTGTTGGGCAGAAACCAGAGCCGCAGATGCTCCTTTTCCCACAGGTTTCATCCTCTGGTACCAAAAAAAAAAAGGCTGAATGTGCTCATGAAACCCTTCCTAGGACAAAGTTCACTCGAATCCTGTCTCTGTGGGACAGAGGCCTCTGTGGGGGCAGCCTGGGGCCTGCAGTGCCAAGGTCTCTGCTGAGGACATCGCTCAGCCTCGGGGATGTCCCTGCTCCCCACCCACAGGGTTTGCCGTGGGTTCCTGCTTGGAAAGATATTTCCTGAAGCAATTGTGGGGACTGGCAGGTGTCTACAGCTTCCGCCTAACTTTAGGAGGAGGTTTTTCACACAGAGGGTCATTGGAACAGGCTGCCCAGGGAGGGGGTTGATTCCCCTTCCCTGGAGGTGTTTAAGGCACAGGTGGATGAGGTGCTGAGGGACATGGGTTAGTGTTAGATAGGAATGGTTGGACTCCATGATCCGATGGGTCTCTTCCGACCTGGTTGTTCTATGATTCTCTGATTGTCCTTGGCCTTGCAGTGACCGACTGTCCCGGAGGGGAGATGCATCCTGACTGGGGCTGAGGCCTCCTGCACGGGAATATGCAGCCTCGGTGCCGCGGGGGCAGCTCCAGGGCAGCAGCTGGCACGCGGCGGCATGGTGGCAACCTTCAAGATTGCCGTGCTGGGAGCCCAGGGCGTGGGCAAGAGCGCCATAGTCCGGCAGTTCCTCTACAACGAGTTCAGCGAGGTGTGTGTGCCAACCACGGCTCGCCGCGTCTACCTGCCTGCCGTCGTCATGAACGGCCACGTCCACGACCTGCAGATCATGGACTTCCCTCCCATCAGCGCCTTCCCTGTAAACACCCTACAGGTAGGGGTGCGCCCGGCTCGTGCCGCGGGATCCCCACCCTGAGGGGGCTCGGGAGACGGTGGTGGCTTTTCCCACTGTCCTCTGAGATCTTGATTTCTCATCTTTGTGGCTGCTTCTTCCTCCGTGTGGAGATTTCCTTGCTAAAAGGTGGTGGGATGGATCACATCCTCGTGGCTATAGGCTGAGTGGGCCTAGGATATAGCCTTTTGCAGGGTTCTTGACCTAAAGTGATGAAAAATCAGGAGGGACGGGCACTGTCCTGCTCCCGGGACGGTGGCTCCGGCCATGCCCACAGCCCTGCCAGGTCTGTCCCTCTCTCCATCTGGGAGTGGGTCCCAGAGCACTGGTGTCCAGTCCCATCGCTGTCTGAGACCAGCAAAAGGCCAAAGCTTTTGGGTGAAGAGCTGGGATTGTTGGAGAGCCAAGAGCTGCCCAAGCCAGGAGGAGCAGGGCTGCCTGTCCCTCCCGCGCTGCTGCCACCCTTGGGTCTCCAGGACCGAGCTCTGGCACTGCCGAAACGGCCCGGAAAGGCCACAGGGCACTGGGACACCTCGACACCAGTGCCGACCACCCTGAGGGGATTAATGAGGAAAAAGGGGATTTTAATCTCTGTCCCAGGGGCACGAGTTGCGCCACTGCTGCAAGACAAGTTGCTGGAGGTGTCCAGCCAGGCCAGAGGGTGATAGCGCTGGTGTCGGCAGCTCTGCGGGACCTGGACTCTCCTGTTTTTAATCAGTATGATTACCCTGGTGCTGCGTGCGAGAGCGACAGGGTCACAGGGGCCTGGCAGGGCTCTGTTTCCCCTGAGCCATTGAGAAGGAGGTGAAGCGAGCGCTCGGGGGGGTAAAGGAGGTTTGAAAATTAATGGCCGTGTGCAGGGAAGGAAAGGTCAGCGTGACAGACAACCCAGAGCAGCAAAGGGTAATTTATTGACACGGCAGCGACGCTCGCACACTCCATTAACTCCCTGCCTGGCTGTGCTCAGGAGGAGGCGGCCGTTGGGAACAGATGGAGGTTTGCAGGGAAGAGAGGATGGGCAGAGGGGCTGGCGCCGAGGGGACAGGAGAGGATGGTGGTGAGGATATGGTGCTGTGCTGGGAAGCATCACCAGGCTCTCCTTCGGGCCCTGGGGCAGCATCCCCGCAGGGGTGTCCTGGGAGAGGAGCAGGGGCCAGCGGCTCCGTGGGGTCCCTCTCCCGCATGGGGCCAGGCAGGATACCTGAAGGGAGGTTGTGGAGAGGAGGGAGCTGGGCTCTTCTCCCAAGGGACAGGGGACAGGACGAGAGGGAACGACCTCAAGCTCCACCAGGGGAGATTTAGGCTGGAGATTAGGAGGAAGTTTTTCACAGAAAGGGTCATTGGGCATTGGAACAGGCTGCCCAGGGAGGGGGTTGATTCCCCTTCCCTGGAGGTGTTTAAGGGACGGGTGGATGAGGTGCTGAGGGACTTGGTTTAGTGTTTGATAGGAATGGTTGGACTAGAAGATCCTATGGGTCCCTTCCAGCCTGGTTGTTCTATGATTCTATGATTGTGTGCACAGTGCAGCCCTCTCCAGTGTCCTGGGAAATGTGTGGCAGGGGACGGGTGAGGGCAGAGCAGAGGTGAGCTGAGTGCTGAGTGCCGGGTGGAGCGTGAGCAGCCCCCGTGCTGCCGGTGCAGCGGCCTCCTTGGTGCTGGGCATCCCGGGGCCAGCGGAGGGGCCGAGCCAGGATTGATCCCTGTCTGCACCTTGCAGGAGTGGGCGGACGTGTGTTGCAGGGGGCTCCGGAGCGTCCATGCCTACATCCTGGTCTATGACATCTGTTGCTTTGACAGCTTCGAGTACATCAAAACCATTCGCCAGCAGATCCTGGAGACGAGGTAGGGACCGCTTCACCAAGGGTGCGACCCGCGGGGCTCTGGCAGGATGGTGTGGCTCCCCCTTGTGCTCTGCTGCCTTCCACACCACGGCTGAGATACTCGAGACTGGGTAAAGCCCCTTTCACGGGACTGGGACCCCAAAAGCAAGAGCAAAATTGCTCCCTAGGTGAGGAGCAGCAGCCCTGGGCAGGTGTCTCCTGCAGGAGAGAGCAGCTTCCTTGGGGAAAAGGCTTGAGCTGGTTGCAGCAGGTGTCTGGCCGTGGGAGACATCCCTCTTGGGAAGCCAAAGCCAAGTGCCAGTTTGGGATGAGTTGGGGGTCATCGCTTTGTTGTCATGCTGTGCCCTGTCCTCCCTCCCCAGGGTCATCGGCACTTCCGAGACACCCATCATCATCGTGGGCAACAAGCGGGACCTGCAGCGGGGCCGGGTGATCCCGCGCTGGAACGTCTCTAACCTGGTGAAGAAGACGTGGAAGTGCGGCTACATCGAGTGCTCGGCCAAGTACAACTGGCACATCGTGCTGCTCTTCAGCGAACTCCTGAAGAGCGTGGGCTGCGCGCGCTGCAAGCACGTCCACACCACCATCCGCTTCCAGGGTGCCCTGCGCCGCAACCGATGCACCATCATGTGAGCCCCTGCCCCGAGGGACCCCCGACCCTGCCCCCGTGGCCGCCCGCCCTGCAGGACTGCGCTGGCGTCGCCGCTCTCTGCGGTGATGCTGCCTTGGGAGCTGTGCCAGAGGTACCTCAGGGTTTGCTCTGACGCCGGCGCTGACCCTTCGTGACTTTTGGGGACCTTGGGTGGTGCTGGTGACGCGGTGGCAGCTGCGGGTGGGTGGGCACCCAGGCTGCCTGGAGGTGGTGAGGAGGGAGGGAGGACCTCGGCCAAACCTCTGTGCCCTCCCTGAGCCTCCAGCACTCGGCACCAAAGCCACCCCAGGGTGGTCTGCGTCTCTGCCACAGCTCAAACACTGTGTGGCACCGGGAGGCGGAGTAGACGCCTCAGACAGTGCCTGGATGTTGGGTCTGTCCTCGCTGGCTCCTGCCCTGGCGTCACAGGGGGTAACACTTGCCTCCTGAAAGGAACCTGCCTAGCGCCTCTGGCCGGTGCAGGGGGTGGCTCTGTCCTCTGGGGCACGGAGGAGATGGGATTCCTCTTTTCCTTCTCCCGGAGCTGAGGTTTCTCCCCTTGGGGCTGAGGCATCTCTCCTTGGAGGGCAGAGCAGCCTCCGGCAAGAGGCCGCGTTCTGAGGGCTCTCCTTTGGCTCCATTGGGTCAGATTTCCAGACAAAGTTTCTGGATGAAAGCAAGAAAAGGTGGGAAAAAATAATAAAGCCCCAATCCCACCTCTTAGATGTAAGCAGCAGGCCGGGTGCTGCTTCCCCAGGGCCTGAGCCCCTTCTGCTGGGGTTCGGCCAGGGAAGGAAGGCTCCTCTCCCAGCAGCCTGTCGCACACCAAATACTCTGGGAGTGCTCCTCGCCGGGCAGGTCACCCCTCTGCTACCTCGTGTCCCGGGCTCAGGGGGCGACCGGCTTTGCACAGTTCCAACCCAAACCCCAGCCCCCTGGGGGCAGGCAGGCCATCCCCCTCGTGCCATCGCGCCCCACGGGCAGGGCCACCCGTGCCACGCGTTCCCCGGCATCGCTCGCCTCCGGCCGCGGGAGGTGGTGGCGGCGCGAGGGCGGCCTCGAAGCAATAGGGAGCTGGAGTTGCATTTCCAGTTGCATTCCTTTGTTTTCATTATTTCTGTGCACATCCCTAATAGGAAAGTGAGCCCCCGTACTTCTTTTTATTATTTTTTAATGTTTTGCTTTTACCCCAGACTTGCACTTCACCTGCATCTTGTCCTGCAGGGCGGGTGGCAAAGTGCAGTCTGCGTTACCAGACAGCTTCGGAGGGACGTGCCGGTGATGGATAAGCGAGAATCCAAGGGGGTCGTGGGTTGTGCTCCCTGTAGGACAGCGAGAAACGCCGTCCTCGCCCCCTGAGGCAGGAGCTGGGCCCAGGCCCTCCCCTGGCAAAACCATCCCAGTGATTTCTGCTGAAAGGCAGGTGTTCAGCACAGCTCTCGGCAGTGAAGGACCTCAGCCCCATCTCTTCCACCCAACGGCAGAGCCACTGTGCTCGGTAACACTTTCCATTAAGAGTGGGCCCAGCAGGGCTCTGGCACAGTGCGTTTCACTGCCTCCTCACCCTGCTCCTCCTTTCCCAACCCAGCAGCCACTTTGGGAACCAAACCCCGTTCCACTTGTTTCCCCCACAGTAAAGAAATAAGGAATTAAAAGAGAAAAGACAAGGGGGGACCCAGCCGGGCCAGGGCAGTGGCACTCGGCACCATCCCTCGCCTTCATGGCAGATCTACCAGCCTCATCTCATCAGGATTTAACACGTGTGAGTCCACGTTCTCGGTCTCTGGCTGGCTTCATCCTTCCAAATTGTTTGAGAAGGCAATTCCCTGGTAAATGCTAATAATAAAGCATTTATAAAGTGCTCTGATGTACACATATCAACAACTAAGCCAATACATTGTTTGTTATAACCCTGTAGCCTGCAGTTTATAGCACAATTAGTTACAGGTTTTTATAGCATCTATTTAGTACTTTGGAAAAAAAAAAAAGAGGTTATAAATATAATTGTTATATTCTATTGTGCTTTATAGACAGTGGCAGTTGTATCGGTAACGATAACTCTCACTGGTTTGACAGCATTTCCCAGGTCCCAGGAACACGAGGGCTACAAAGAGCTACTTCCCCAAGACCCAGAGGGGGTAGGTGGTGTGGGACCCACCGCGTGCAGGCAGGGAAACTGAGGCAGGGGGATCCGGTGTGCGGCCAGGCTCGCAGGGGCTGGAGCAGCCAGGAGCACAGCAGCAGCTACGAGCGCCCTGTGCCTTTGCCCCTGCTCACACCCTTAGTACAAAGTGTTACCGCTCACCCAGCACCATCCCAGCCCTGCTGAAAATATCCTGCTCCTGAGCCAGGGAGACCCTGAGGGTGTCCCCAGGGCAGTGCGGGTTTCTGTCCCCGTGCACACGGTGCCACAGGAGGCCATGTCTGGGGTCGGGCCAGCCCTGGCAAGGATGCTTCCCTCTGCTCCTCCTGCCCTGGTGAGCATCCCATTTGCCTGGACTTGGCTTTCCTTCCCCTCCTGGACTTGCTGGAGATTCCCAAGGTGTCTACACCACCTGTAACACCCTGCACCCCCTTCTTTGAAATCAAATTAAAATCAGGTCTGCCCCCCCTTGTTCTGTACCTGCCTCGCTGCTCTTTCCTCTGCTGCTGAATTGCTCACCCCAGTGCCACTCCCACAGCCCTTCTGCGGGAGGCAGTGGTTCGGGACGGGGGGATGGAATTTGGAGTCCATTTGGATGGGGGATTGGAATTGGATCCTTTCAAAAGGAGTATTTTTCAAGCAGGTTTTGCATTCGTGGGGCCGCAGCACTCACACTTGCTGCTCTGCAGGGCTGTGGGTCCAGCTTCATCCTTTCCTGGACGCTGGGGCTCGTGGGGAGCAGGCAGGCAGCAACGTGAGTGCCCTTCAGCAGCCGTGACCCCAGCAGGATTATCCTCTCCCTCTCACCACCCACACAGAAATGAGGCCAAACCCGAGGAGTTTTGGTACATCTCTATTGCACAAAGAGCAGTGCCAGGTCTGTGGCTGCGGGAGGGCAGCGGTGGCCGCAGCAGCCTCGGCCACAGGCGTCACCCTAAGCATCACTGCTGAGTGACCACCAAGCGCCCCAGTCGGCCACTTTCACCCGTGGGGCTCGGGGGTCACCTCCGGTGCCTCCCTGCCCTGAGCGACCCCAGTGCTCATGGAGGCTCTTGGTGCTACTGAAAGACTCGAGGATGGTTAGTCCTGTTGTACAGTTGGGGAGGAGTGAGGTACGAGACCGTTTGCACACCTGGCTGCCAGGTGCACGGCGGGTGCTGCACCTTCCCTGCAGGACGTGCCCCATTCCCTTGGGTTGGGGCTGGATTCACCACCCCAACTCTTACCCCAGTGCCTGGTTAGGAGGAGAGCTGCCAGCGCAAAACCCCCCTGGGTTGGAGGGGACGCAAATCCAAAGAGGAAGGGGAGGGCCCCAAGGGCACCTGGGAGCAAACCCACTGTGCTGCCCACAGCTCCGGCTCCAGCATTGCTCGCCCCTTCAG
The DNA here is from genome assembly GCA_033558105.1 of Coccyzus lansbergi. Lineage (NCBI taxonomy): Eukaryota > Metazoa > Chordata > Aves > Cuculiformes > Coccyzidae > Coccyzus > Coccyzus lansbergi. Next base: position 70,400 of record JAUMJK010001059.1, read on the forward strand.
AGGAGCGAGGGTTCCGTCCCTGCTGAAACGTGGCTGTGGGGTCAGACCCACGACTCCTCGTCGTCCTCGGTCAGCCACGCGCCGCTGTCGGCCGGTGAGGCCTTGGTGCTGGGCTGCGTCTGGCTGGGCCGAGGGGGCTCGTGGGGGCGATGGTGGCAGCGGGAGGCTGCGGGACGCTGCCCCAGGGGTGTGGGGATACGCGAGGGGCGCTTGCCTGGCCTGTGGTCCTGCCTGGGCCGTGCCTTGGGTCTCAGCTTCAGCTTGTAGATGGAGGGAATGCGCTTGGGTTTCTTCAGGCCGCGTCGGGGCTTGGCCATGCTGCTGGCCCTGGCCCCCGGGGAGGCCTGGCCCCCCACTCCTGCTCCCTCTGCCTCCCCCTGCGCCGGGATCGGGGTGACCTGGGGACTGGCTCTCGGGGCAGCTTTGGGGACCCAGCTGCCCCTCCCCACGGGGCGCAGCGCCTGCCGCCTGCTTGAGAGCTCCTCCAGCACTCTGCTGTAACCCGGGGGCTGCCCCCAGCACCCCTGCAGCCCCTCGATCCCCTCGCCAGGGCCACAGGCTCCCCCCTGTCTGTGTGCTGAGCTCCCGGCCCCCCCAGCACCCGCAGCCTGGGGGCTGACGGCCGAGCAGCACCTCGGGGTCCCTCCTGCCGCAGCACAGCCCTTACAGCCGTTCTCGGGGTGTCGTGGGGTGCTGGGGGGCTGGCAGGTGGCCGCACTGGCTTTGGCTGGGGGCTTGACGCCGCTGTCCTGTTTCAGGGGCCGGTTGGAGGGATTCCGAGCTGAGGGCAGGTGGGATCCCCGTCCGAGGGCTCCCTGGTTCCCTTCCCGCAGGCTTTTCCAGCTCTGTGAGTCCCGTCGGGCTTGCGGCTGCGATGAGGGGGCACAGGCCTTGGTGGGGCTGGGGGCACGAGGAGCCGCCGCCGTGAGGAGCCCTTTTCCCTGTACCCTGGCAGCCGCCACAGTCGCTGTTCCTCCCTGCCGGGTGCCAGGGGCCGTGGGTGCTGTGGGGTTTTTCCCTGGGGTTCTCCCACACGGCACGTCGGGGACCCCCACACTGCTCTGCGTGCTGAGGCCAAGCCGGGAGGGGGTGAGTGCCCTGCGCGACACCCCAATGTCAGTGCCAGGGGAGCTGGGTCGAGTCAGAGACCTGGATGGTGGCGTCTGCCTCCCTGCAGGAGTGACGAGGGGTTCCCGTGCCCTGCAAGGGGAGAGGGGAGAGAGGCCGGCGGCCGTTGCATTCCCCCCATCCAGCTGGGCAGTGCCAGAACAGAGGGGGAAATAGTCCAGGGTGGGAGAAAAATGTCAGTTTGGGGCACGAGGCTGCTCTGTGCCACTTACCTGCCCACAGGAGCCCTCCAGGGCTGTGCTGGCTGCCGGTGAGGGGGGCCTGAGCCCTCCGAGGGGCCTTGGGACCCCCAGGTGACGGGAGGCAGGGGGCTCTGCGAGCGGCTGACCAGCAGCGTGGGCTGGGGGTGACCGCGGGCGGTGGCCTTCGAGGGTGGGCACAGCCGCACCTCGTGCTGCACCTGCTGCTGCGGAGTCCTGCCTCTCGAGCCTTGTTTGTGAGCTGAGGGGAGAAGGGAGCCTCAGCATCTTGGGGAGCCTGGGGGTGCTGGGGCCTCGGGGTCCAGCTCCATCCTAAAGTCTGCCGTGACCTCTAGCGGCCACCAAAGCCAGAGAGTCCCCAAACCCCAACATTGCCCGGGGAAGCAGTGGGTCATTACGGTGAGGCAGCTCCTCGCTGCTGCACTCAGCCCCAGCAGCAGCCAGACCCTCGCTGGACCCTCCCTCACCTCCGCCAGGGCCTGGGGTGACTCACAGAGCGAGGTGCAGCGACACGGGTCGTGCTTGTCCAGGTAGTGCTCCAGTGTGTCCCAACCGCCCCCGACACGCACCATGATGTGCTCCCGCAGGATCTGTATGGGACACCAGTGCCGTGAGGCCGGGACAGGGGCTGCCATGCACCCAGAGACCCTCCCCTCCGCCCCTCGCCGGGATTCATCCACGCGTCCTCAAGAGCCACACGTCTCCCCAAGGCCGGCTTTATCCCGGGCTCAGTGCCACCACGGCACGGAGGCTTCGCTCCCACTGCCATCATCCCACTCCCACTGCACCTTTCGTCACCCCAAGGCGAGTGGGGATCCTTTTGGAAATCTCTCCCCCACCCTGTGCCAAGCCCTTCGAGAGGGCCCAGCTCAGGGATGGATCCGGGCAGGGACAGAGCACTGCAGTGCGGAGCTGTGCTGCTCCGGGAATAACGGTCACAAGCCCCAAACTGCGCTTGTTTTGGGGAGGGATGTATGGAAGAGGCTTTGTGGGAGCAGAGCGGGGTTCCTGGTGCTTGAGCCCCAGAAGCGTGGGGTGGGGTGGACTTACCCGGACAAAGATGAGGGTGTCGGAGTCCCCCACGCGGTATTTCCCTTCAGAGATCTTGATCATAGGGAACTGGACTGGGCAGGTACAGCGGCTCACCAGGTGCTGGACCTGTGATCAGCAGGGATAGGTCCTCACCAGGGCTCCAGAGAAGGGCCGTGGGGTGGCCACCCCCATCCCTATCTCTATCCCAATCCACAGCCGTCCATACCATCTGATCGAGGTTCCGAAGGTCCCGTGGTTTCCGGGGGGACAGGGGCAGAGGGGTATCTGCAGGTGGCAGGTCCAGCTCCTGCCGGAGCTCTTCCTCGATCTCCTGCTCCATGTGCACGAGGGTCGGGGCACTCACGCCGAAGCGTGCGGCGCGGCGCGCCAGCTCCAGCAGGCACAGCACAAAGTTCTTCTCATTCTTCCTCAGCACCAGGTCCTCCGTCTCGAACATCAGGACGTCTAGGGCAGTGCGAGGGTGGACTGGTGTGTGGGGACAGGGACAAGAGGGACGCGGGGTGGCCGGAGCCCGGCGCCTTACCTTTAATATCCATCTCCTTCCTGCACCACTGGATGAAGTTGGAGACGTTGTCCCTGGCCTGGAAGGTGCCCGGCTGTGCCGCGAGGTTGCAGGCGACGCCGGCACTGGGCAGGCGGAGGTGGCGAGCCCCATTGGGGCAGGAACGGGCAAACTCCTCGGCCACGTGGGTGACATGGTTGGCGTGGGAGCAGAGCACGGCCCCCGTCTCCAGCACCTCCAGGAAGGTGCCCACCTCGATGTCCAGGTCGTACAACTCCTTCAGCCACTCGGCCAAGTCCTCCTTCATGGCATAGAGGTACTGCTCGCTGGAGCCGTAGGGGCGGATGCTCCGCGCCGCAGCACCCGCTGTCACCCACATTTTGCTGAAAGACCGGGAGGAGACGAAGGGAAAGGGAGACGGGAACAGGGGCGACAGGGACATGAGGAGCTGCCTCGGGCTGTGTCCCCGGCTCTCGTCCCTCCAGCCACACTCACCCAGTGCCACTTGCTTCCTGCCACCCGGGATGGCGACGCTGTCGTCCCGATGCCAGGAGCCCTTCTTGGGGTCCAAGGGCCGTAGTGCCGCGTGGGGAAAGGAAATCACCCTCCTGGGCAGTGGGTGTTTTGTTTCCTTCCCAAGTGCTGTTCCCTTCTCCTTGGTGACAAGGGACAGGCTGCAAACACTCCCTGTTAACTCTTCAGCACCTGCTCCTCCTCCACAGTCCTGCTCCTTCTTCCCAGTCACCCCAGGGGTCCCTGGCTCTGCCGCAGGAGGAGGTTCCGGAGCCACTCTTCAGCAGCCCAAGTTGCTCACAACCCAAAAAAGAGGGGGATTTGCTCCTCCCTGTGCTCCCTCCACCCACCTCCATCGCAGCTGAGGTGACCAAGCCCTACCAGGTGCATCTTCAGGGCTCGGTAGCCCTGAACTGACAGCCCTAAAGCAGCCACAGTTTTACTCCCATTTTACAGGCTCAAAGAAAACCCAAATCTACCGGGATGTGCTTACCTCTTGGGACTGAAAAGGAGCCTCTTGTGAGGTTGGGGGCTTCTTGCTGTGCCAGGGAAGCCTGTCCCCAATCTGGAGGCAGCTGCTGATGCTCACTGCAAGTCCCGGCTGATGTCATTTTGGGGGAGGAAATGGAAGAATCCCAGCTATTCCGCCCAAATCCCAGCTATTCCGCCCAAATCCCAGCTATTCCGCTCGGCTGGGGAATGCGTGGCAGGCTGGCTGGAGGAGTCTGCCCCTGGCATGCTCTGCCAGGGAGCTCAGCAGCGGAAAAGGACTCTTGTGATCAGGGTTTCCAGGCACAGCACCCCCTGGGGCTGGTTGCGTGGCTCAGGGTGCAAATCCATCTGGCCAACCACCCCCAGACCTGTGGGGGGCAAGGGATGCCGTGCGGTCACCCCCATCTGTGCCAGCAGCACCATACTCAGCCCCAAGCCCAGCAGCATCGCTCACAGCCCCACAGGTCCCTCAGTGGGCAGCTCCTGGCAAACTGCAACATGGAGCAAAGAGGAGCAGCAGGGACGCTCTCAGGGTGCTCTTCCCTGTCCTGTGGAAGGCAAGGACCTGCCTTGCTGCACCGTGATGGGCTGGGGGGGAGGTGGAGACCTGGAGGGACTCCATCCCATGAATGCAGCCTTCAGCTAGGAAAAAAAACCAGCTATTAATGCATCCCAAGGTGTGGAGAAAACCTCAGTTACTTGGGTGAAGCAGAGAGGGATGTTTCACTTCCACCATCAGCATCATCACTGTCAGCGTGTTCAGTGTTTTCAGCACCAAAGCTGAGGCCAAACAGCAACACCCACTCCAGCCCCAAAGGTGCACACACTTTCCAAACACAGTCCGTTCAGCAAACGGGAGATAGGCTTTAAAAAAAAAAACAAAAAAAAACACCACAAAAAAACCAAAAAACAAACCCCCAGAAGTGTAACATGAAAACAAGCAGAAATCCCAACACTGCAGATCCAGAGGTTTGCTTTATTGGCTGTCAAGTCTCCGAGCCCCTGGGACTCCCTGCAAGCCTTATTATCATCCAACTCAAACCAAAAATGACGCAGCCCTGTCTCTTTGGCAACATCAAAAATCCCCTGAGAGTTTAGGCTGTGGCTGATGAAGTCCCTTGTCCGTGTCTGCGCAGGGAGGGCAGCTCAGAAATACCACAGTGAATGGACAGAACGGCTCCTGTTGTCTCCCCAAGAGGCTAAACCCACATCTGAGCTGGCATCGCGCAGCACCAAACGCCCTCGGGAAGCACCAGCCCTGCCCCAGCCTGGCTCCTGCCTCCTCTGCCAGGAAAGTCGAGGGTGGGAGAGGGTGTCCAGAGGATGTGCACCGAAGGAAAGAGTCCTCCAAGCTGCTGGCATCAGGAGGGCACCCGACGCAGCACCCGGCACGGCAGGAATCCAAGCCTTGGGGCCCAGTGCTCCCACACCTTTGCAGACGTGACCCGTGAGTCAGAGCCCAGGAGCCTGCAGTGCTCAAGGTGGGGAGTGTGCTTCGGCAAAGGAATGAGGAATATGCAGCTGAGCTGTCCCTGTGAACCTGCACGCACGGACATGTCTGTGCTGCTCACCCTCTCCTCTCCTCCTCCCTCAGTGATTTTTTCAACCCTGCTGATCCATCTGCAGGTCTCAGAGACACACTGATCCCATCGCTTGCAGAGACAGAGCAAAGGACGGACGCTTTGTAGACAAGAAAGGCTGCCAGCTGAGCACAACCCTTACTAGACACCAAGGAACCCACTCAGCCAACCAGAAAGCCAAGTGCAGTGCTCCTGCACCATCCCTCAGGGACACAGCAGAGCAGCCACAACCTCACCCCTTTCATCCCCAAGAGGTTTCTGCACCGAACCCCTCTGCAGCAGAGAAATGCGCAACACGGGCCTCTGGTTTTGTCCAAACATCCCTCCTTTTAACTTTTATCCAGGAAACATTCTCAGTCTTTCATTCCAGCCCGAGCCAGGGTGAGGTGCTGCCCCGCCTGATGGCAGAACAGCAGCTGAAGTATCAACAGACCTAGTCCTGCTTTGGAAAAAAACGCACAATATCCTGAGTGTTAACAAAATGGGTCTGTTTGCAGTCTCGATGGCTTTTTCCATTTTTTTTGTGGTCTTCTTAAAAAAAAGAAACAAACCTGCATTGTCTCCCAAAGGCTCCAGCACCCCCGGCTGGGCCGCCCTGCCCGGGCTGTCGTCCCTGTCCTGCTGCTCTGGGGCGTCGCTGTGTCCAGCCTGTGGGACAACTGTCCCCAACAGGAATTTTGAGTCACATGAAGACAGATCTGGGCAGTGGTGAGCGAGGTGGGATTCAGCCACCCCAGTTCTTCCCATCGTGCTCAACTTAGAAGGGAACCTGCCCAGCGTTTGCGTCCCAGCAGCCCATCCAGGGCAGTTGGGTGGCCCACTGGCCGGTGGCCACCACTTGCAGCTTTGCCCGGTCGAATTGCCAGTACTGGTCATCCCGAAAGAAGTAGACGAAGCCGTCGCGGTGGGTGATGGCGCCTGCCGTGCCGGAGGGCAACCCCTCCCAGTCCCGCAGGCTGCGGGGGTAGTAGGGCTCCAGGCCGAGGGTCTCCTCGCTCACCACGAAGTACTTGGGTCCCTTGAAGAGCACCAGGCGCCGCAGCTGCTGGAAGTAGAGAGCGGTGTCGGGGTGTCGAGGGAGCCCGCGGGAGCTGCATTTCTGGGGGAAACCTGCCTCCAAGGTGGAGCCCGCGTAGCGCCAGCACCGGCCTCCTGGGAAGAGCAGGGCAGAGGGGTTAGAGGGCTCGGCGATGGGGCCGGCCGGGCAGACACAGGTGACCAACCCTGACGTCCACCCCGCCGGTGACATGACTGGCCCCAGCACAGGGCTGCCCCACGGATCAGGCCTGGGGAAACTGAGGCACGGGAGCTAAAAGGCATGGCAAGGGACTGCCAGGGACAGACTAAGGCCACCTTCTTCCCCATGCGGCCTCCTTGCAAACCTCCCTCCCGTTCCCGCAACACGCACAGGACAGACGGACGCAGACCCCTGCAGGGCTGGCACAACCGAGACCAGGACTGGGGCCAAGTGCTCAGCCATCCTCGCAGAGCCCCGACCCCACACAGCAGCAGACAAAAGCCCCTTTCTGCTCACAAGCCGTGGCCTGACCCAGCCCCGGGGAGGGCAGGGAGCGGCCGAGGCTGGGGAGGATAAGGGGCTGTTGGCTCTCCCCGAGCTGCAGCAACAAAGCCCCTTTCTGACCAGCCAGCAACTGGTTTCCATTAAAAGCTAGGGCTGACCCTGACATGCAGGCTGCCTGGTTTGACCTCCCCCTCCCCACGTGGTCGCAGGCACCGCTGGGCAGTCTGCAAAGGGCATTGCAGCTTCCCCGGGCAGCTCAGCCCCGGGCACAGTGCAGGGATCCACGGGCACCACAGAAGCACCACACTCTCCCCAGCTCCCACACATCTTCAGGGAGCGTTTTCTCCCCAGAACCCAGAGGCCTTGATGGATCTGGGTTTATTCTCAAACACAGGCGAGCACTGCTCTCCTGAATGGGCGAATGGGGAAACTGAGGCACGCGGGAGCGGTGCTGTTTGCCAGGGCCATATGGCCAATGCTGTGGGGACCATCAGTGGCAGGTGCCAAGCCCAGGGCTCCTGTGGGATTTTGCAGAGCCGGGAGCCAGCGATGCTCCAGCTCTGCACTGGGGGGACAGGGGACACGGGCAGGAGCCGCAGTGCCCAGAGGGGAGCTCTCCCACCTGCGCCTCACCTACCTTTGAAGAAGTAAAACTTGCCGCTGAGCGGGGACCAGGCGCAGGCGTCGATGGCAGCAGGGAGGCCAGGCCAGCGCGTCTGCAGGGGCTGAGGGTCACTGGCGTTACCGGTCGCCGGCACCACCCAGTAGTGGTTGCCCTTGAAGATGTAGAGGGTGTGATCTGCATCTGCGAAGCAGAGGGAGGGCTGAGGGGTCCTGGGTAAGAAACCTCATCCCACCTCCAGCCGCTGCTCCCTGTTCCCCCAGTGCAGCTCCGCAGTGCTCTGGGGCTGCTCGGGGTCGGATGCTTCCTCCTTGCCTTTCCAGCCACCCTCTGAGTTTTCGCTGCCCTGGGGAGCACCCACCTGCAGTTATGGTGTCAAAGAACGAGTGGCAGTAATAGGCACTGAGGCTCCTCTGCTGCCGGTCTCCATCATAAAGGTCTGTGCTCCAGTCCTGGAAGTGCGTGAAGACTTTTCCTGGGAGCTGGACGGCTGAGCCCTTGAGGGGTTTCCCTGGGATGGAGCAGTTGGGTGTGGAGAAGAGGCAGGGAAATGCCTTTCCTCAAGCTCTTGAAAAGCGCAGAGCTGGGAAGCCATCCCAGGGCTGCAAAGCCTTCCTTGTCCCACTGTCTGCTTCATGTTCCCCTCTACTTGGCTCTGGCAAAGACCCCTTGGTAGCTCATAAAAAAATATGCACCAGCTTTTCCCTGGTTGCAAATAAGCAGGGAAGTAAGGCAGTAAGAAGTAAGGCAGTAAGTCTGAGCTTCCCTGCCCTGGAACACCCGGTACCCATCCCACGCGTCCTACCCGATCTTGGACATGGTTTAATGTTTGATAGGAATGGTTGGACTCGATGATCCGATGGGTCTTTTCCAACCTGGTTGTTCTATAATTCCTCCCCAGTCACAAAGGGATAGGGCCTGACCCCATTGAGCATCTGCCATGTAGTCCTGTTCCCTCTTAGGGACCTGCTCCCATCCTTGCTTCTCGCTCTCCATCCCAGGGAACAGCCCCAGAGGAACCAAGAGGAACTCAGGGACACCAGGCTCACCGTACAGGTTCTGGACGGCCAAGATGTCATCCCAGCTGAGGACAAAATCCTTGCCGAGCTTCTTGTAGTAGGGAGACATCAGGGCGCTCTTGACGGCCGAGTGCTCCAGCCCCAGCGTGTGACCGACCTCGTGTGCCACCACCACGAAGAGATTGCGTCCCTTGCCGCTGCGCAGGGACCAGCGCTCGGCACTGTCGAAGTGGGCCTCTCCGCGCCGGGGGAAGAAGGCGTGAGCCAGGGCACCTCCTGGGGACACGAGAGCCATCAGGGAGCGCAGGGCAGGAGAGGACAGCCGCAAGCCGAGGGGTGGGGGCTGTGTGCGGCTCTGCTTTGCTAAAACATGCTGCAATTTTAGCTCTTGAGGAGAAAGAACAGCAGCTTCCCATGACCCCCAGCGGGTGCAACCCAAACCGGTTCTGCCTTTGCTCCTGAGCACAGCAGAGTTCGTCTGCTCTCTGCTTTGAGTGTGGTTTCTAGCCACAGGCTCAGGTCGGGGACTGAAGCCACCGCAGTGACCCAGGGGGCAAAGGCTCAAGGAGAGAGAAAGCCTAAGAGTGTCTGATAGCTGTGCAGGAAAGCTCATCGGGGAGGAGTGAGCTCAGGGCTGGAGGATGCAGTCAGGGCCGGGAGGGGTTCCTGAAGGCCATCGGCACAACCCGAGAAGCTGGCAGACCCTAAGCTGCAGAATGAGGACCCCAAATTCCTTGTTAGAGGGACTGGTGGGGCAGAGCCTCACCTCCAGCACCCCCAGCCCATCACCACCACAGCCTCCCCCTTGCTGGGGAAGAGCCCACCTTGCAAACGAGAAGCTTACAAGGGGGAAGCGACCAGCACCTGGCCCATCGAAGGCATTGTTGAGTCCATCGTTGTGGTCCCCGTGGAAGAAGGTCAGGCGGATGTCAGCTGGGCCGTCCTGGGCCTCCCAAAACACCAGCGAAGACACGTTGCTCCAGAGCTGGAAGGCAGCTCTCACGGCCAGACGCACCTCGCGCTGCGGCAGGTAGGACGGCCAGTTTACCACACGGTAGCTCAGGTGCCGCTTGTACCACCTCGTACCTGCAAGAGAGGCCAGCACAGCGCGATGACCCTGCGGCTCCTCCACCCTTGGAGGATTAAAGCTTCCAAGTGCTGGGAAGCGCCACGGCTTCCCAAAGCTGAAAGTGACCCCAGCTGTCCCCCCAGCAGCCCTGGCATCCTGCACTGGCAACTGGACTACGGGTTTTACTGGTTTTAAGGTCACCCTGACCACTTCTGCCTGCAGAAGTTGTTGCCTGCCCTAGGAATATCCCAGTGAGGACAAACTACTGCTCCCCATTCATTTTAAAAGCATCACCAAGGCCCTTACTGCCCATGGCTTCCTCGAAAGCTCAGTCCTTTCACTGGTGACAGTTCTGAGGTGCAGAGAGAGAGGGATGTGCCAGACACCCTCCCGTGCTGGGACCCAATCTCCATCTGGGCTGGGACTGACAGTCGCCCTCCTCAGCCCCACACCAGACACTCTGACAGGTCACCCAGCTGGGAGACGAAGCTTGACCGGCTTGGGTTTTGCCCACGCGCTGGGTGTGAGCGTCGCCTGCAGCCGGTGGGATGATGGACACGGCAGCTGCAGAGCAAGGATCCTGCTGGGAGAGGGGTGGATAACAGAGCCCTTTGCCGGCTCAGCTGCAGCAGCTTCCTGCTTCAAGCAGGATAAACAGCCAACTTAGCACAAAGCCATGGGCCTTCCTGGCCGGTGCCACCACTGATGGGCGCTGCTGCCATCCCTGCTGCCAAGAGGGACCTGCTGGCACCAGACCAGTGACAGAGCCCGTCCCTGCCTGGGGTCAGGGCACCTCCTGCCACCCGTGGTCTGTGATGGCCAAAAGGGAGACCCACGAGCTACAGGGCACAGGCTGCGCGTCCTTCCCAGCTCTGCCCCCTCCTGCCCCGGCACAGCAGCCCCTCTCCCGACAGCGCTGCCTGCAGGACCAGGGTCTGGAGGGAAGCTGGAGGCGGCCGTGGGGCTGTCTCCTGGGGGTATCCATCTCCAGCCCTGCCAGATGCAGCCTGACATGGCACACAGCCCGACCTTCATCTCGCCTTCGTTTTTCCCATGTCCTAAGCACAGCTGGCCCCAGCCCTCTCGCTCTCTAGGAATCCAGTTACTCATCCACAAGCCCATGAGACAGCTCATGAGGCCAAATCCTGGATAAAAAGGAGGAAGGAAGGTTGCCTGGAGCAGAGTTAAACCCTATAATGTGGGTGAAACTACTCGCTGTGGCCAGAGAGCCGGCACCAGCAGGCAACTGGAGGCTGTTGCTGGGTGACTGCCACACGCTGGACCCTCAAGGCTCGGCAGAGCCTCGCTGTGTGCCAGCCCCTGCTCTCCAGATGGTGCCACCACAGCTGTGCCTAGGGCCACAGCCACCCGAGAGCTCCCTCAGAGTTGTCCAGGCTCCTCGACAGCAGTAAACCCACCACAGAGAAGCGAGTTTCACCATGAGTGGAAGCCACATCTAGTTGCTGCTGACATCGAGCCACACAGAACAACTGAAAATAAAGACATTTAAAAATAAAGTGGTGCAGAGCTCAGGCGGTTCCTGGGATGGACGCTGCGCTTATCTCCCAGACACGGCAGCATCTCCAGGAGCCAGGATGGAATTGATGACCCCCCAACATCGCAGAAGCCCACAGCCCACTGGGCTGGCCGGTGTGGATGCTCACCGTGCTGCGTGGCTCGCCGGCGGCGCAGGGCGGCAGGTCCTCGTCGTGCCCACGCGGCGCGGCTCTCCCCATCGGCCGTGCCACAGCGCGGTAGAGCCATCTGACGGAGCGTGGGGGCATCCAGCACCCCGCTGACCGGGAGGTGGCTCACCCATTGGAAGTCCCTGGAAAAGTAAGGGAGATGTCAGCACCCGGACTTGGGCCCCTGGGGGTGTCAGTTCTGTTCGTGCTGGACATTTGACCTAAGCAAGCTTCACGTCCTCCCTCCAGGAATGTATCCAGGGGATAAAGCAAGGATTTGCCTCTGCAACCACATGTGGTCAGTGAGCCGGCCCTGAGCAGGGCAAAACTAGACAGGGGAGCCTTAAAAAAAAAACCTTTTCCAGTTTTTAACCCCAGTTGTTTGACTTTGCTCTTGACTTTGCCCCGGGTCAGGCCAGGGATGCTCCCAGAGCCAACGTGATCTGCACAGAGAGGTCCAAGCAGGGGCCGTCAGCTCAGCCCCCGATGTCTCCCAGACACCCCCAGCTTTGGCCTGGCTGCAGATCTCATTGTAAGGGCAGCACCAGCCCATAAAAGGCAAATAGAGCAGCTCAGCGAGGCACAGGCTGCCAGCAGCCGCCATCCAGCTGCGGGAGATGGGCAAGGACCAGAGCTCCCAAAAAGGACCAGTTGTGCTTTGTAACTGAACCATGAGAGAGGGAGAGCCCCTGGCTGCAGAAAGACCCCAGACCCCCCCAGCTCCCCAGCAGCTGGAGCTGCTACTTTTCTGCAGTGTTTTAAATAAAAGGCTCATACCTCACTGCCTGCGTGAACTCCGTGGGGCTGTGTGTGCCGACCCCTCGCTCGCTGAAGTAGCCGTATTTCTCCAGGAACAGCTGCAAGGACAGACGAGGGAGAGGCACAGCTCAGAGCACAGACAGGCTCTCGCACGTGTTGGCTTGGGAGGGGAGGGAAAGGAGCTATGATGGGAAACATCCCAGCAAATGGGAAACATCGCAGAAGAGGAGGCTGAGAGGAGACCTCATTGCTCTCTACAACTCCCTGAGAGGAGGTTGTGGAGAGGAGGGAGCTGGGCTCTTCTCCCAAGGGACAGGGCAAGAGGGAATGGCCTCAAGCTCCACCAGGCAAGGTTTAGGTTGGAGATTAGGAGGAAGTTTTTCACAGAAAGGGTCATTGGAATAGGCTGCCTAGGGAGGGGGTTGATTCCCCTTCCCTGGAGGTGTTTAAGGCACAGGTAGATGAGATGCTGAGGGACTTGGTTTAGTGTTTGATAGGAATGGTTGGACTAGAAGATCCGATGGGTCTCTTCCAACCTGGTTGCTCTATGATTCTAAATCTGGGTCATGCAGAAATGCCATTATTTTACTCCTGAGCCCTCAGCACCCCAAGAAGCTGCACCTCCCATGGGCGCCAAGCCAACCTGGTCTATATATTTGCATTACAGGACTTGGGAAGAGCTTAACTAAGCCCATCACTTTTTATGGCTTTGGGGTTTTGGGCCGCAACACAATGGAGACGCAGGAGGAAACGTTGCTATCAACAGATCAACCCCCTGCTGCCATGTCATCTGCAGCCAGAGGCTACCAAACCCGCTCTGAGCTCCTCAGACGGATCAAGGCAAGGATGAAAACAAAGACTGAAGTGCTGTGGACACGAATGAGATGAGGTGAGACGGGGTCAGGCTGCAGCCAGCCCCGCGCAGGATGTGCTGAGGCAAAGCAGGAGGACTCTGGGGGCAAATCTGCTCTGCCAAACCATTCTTCTTCTTATCGCCCGTGTACACGGACAGAGATTGTCGCTCAGAATGTGCTCCAACACACACATTGCAGAGAAAGAAAATAAACGGCCTCCCTCTGCCCAGCCTGTGCCCCAGCTCGTGCTCCACACCCACCTTCCCACCTCCAGGGATGTCTGCAGGAGGCAAAAAAGCCACCCAGCATCCTGTTAGTGCTACAGAAGCTGAGTCAAATTAATGAGGAATTAAGAGTGAAAGTGGCTGCTTCCTCTCCTGCATCCCCAAGCAGAGAAGGGCTGAGCACCAGGAGCACCATGTCCTGTGCTGGCTCAGCCAGGCTGCTGCCTGCTGGAAAACTACACGCTTGCCAAGCACCTACCCTGCCTGTTCGTCTCGGGGCAGGGAGAGGAGGAAGGTGGCGTTAACCTGCTCTTGATGCTGCTCCTGACCATCCACCTCCGGCAGGTGACTCGGTCCCCACGGTGATACCACAGAGGCAGCAGCGTCCGGCCCAGACACTGGCAGCACCGTCGGACACGCTTCACTGGGTGCCTGGTGGACGGTTTGTGGATAAGGCAGCCCCAGGCTGCACCAGGGCTCCTGCCTTCGCTCTTCATGCCCAACCCTCCCTCCCTCACTAAACCTCTCCAGAGGCTGCAAGGCAGAGCCTGGCGGAGCTGGGGACGACACCTCCCTCCTGCCCCAGACAGGGAAATGCTCCTTTCCAGACAATGGGAAGAGAAAAACAGCAGGAAACCAAACGCTAAGCATTAATATGAAATATGCTCGGCTCCCCCTCTGCACCAGGGAGGGAGAAGAGGAAAGGTCTGGCTGCCTGGGAGCCAGAGAAGCCTTTGGGGCTGGAGCAGGGGGAGCAGGAGGATGGATTAGGGGAGAGAGAGAGAGAGGGACTCTCATCACAGAACTCTGATGAGGAGCTGGTCACAAGTCTGGAAATCACCTCTGCTGAGAGCTAAGGCCAAGGAAACACTTTGCCCTCGACCGCAGGCATCCCCAGTGGAAGACACACAACAGCAAATACAACCAGAACTCCCTCCCTGGAAACTGGGATGACAAGAGTGCAGAGACAGCAGCTCTGGTCCTGCCTGCCCTCCCCTCCAGACACTCAGCCTCTGGCACCTTTCCACCAGTTAAGGATCAGCGAAGCCTCAGTCCCTCCTGCCCTGCCTGGATACAAGCCCCATCTCTCGGCTCCATCCCTCAGCAGCGGAGGGAAGCGACTCCATCCTGCTGAAGGGGCAGGCATTCTGGGCTGCAGTTACGGGGGACGCCAGCCACAAGCTGCACCTCAAAGGTCTTTGTTTTTAAGCAGGAGATGACAGCAGAGGGTGAGCCAGCCCAGGTGGGTCCTTGGCCCTGGCGCATCCAGACAGATCCCGCATCCATTGCCAAGACAGACAAGGGGGAAGGTGCAGCTGCTGCTTTTCAGCCCCAGTTTCCCCTCCCAGCACAGAGACCGGGGGAGCTGACCCCTGGGACAAGCAGGTTTCGGCACAGATGCAGAAGGAGAAGCAGCCTCTGCTGTGCAGGGGTCACCACCTCCGGAGAGCTGCCTTTGGGAGAGGTCAAGACATTGAAAACCATTTTTCTTTTCGCTCTCTCAAGCCGCGTTTCCCACCTGCAGCTGCAAACCCTCAGCCAGAGTCCTTGTGCCTCTTTTGTTTAAGTGCGTGTATAAGTATCTATATAAATATTATATAGAGAGAGACACACAAGAAGGGCAATTAGCAAGCACACAGCTCAGTTGTCATCCTGCTGAAAAGGCAGCAAAACCTCAGCTCATTCTGTGTGCTAATGGAGGCTGATTAAAACCCCAGCCCCATCTCCTCTTGGCCGTGTTGCTCCCCTGCTGTGTCTAATCTGATCCTGAGGGAATCTCCTCTCCCAGACACTCCTCTGGAAAATCTGCTTTAACAACAAGTTATCTCCTTGCCACTGAACACGTGGAGCTGGGGAAATACAGAGCATAACATCTTTTAAGCTCCTTTAACTTCCACCCTGGATCTTGCAGAGTTGGGAAGCAGAGGCTGAACCCCTCCTGGTTCAGAAACCCAAACCTCCCCAGCCCGAGCAGCTCTCTGCCTGCCCAGGCAGCCGGAACGCGATGGGACACGAGCAGTAAACTCTGCACCACCTGAAAGGAAACAAATGCTGTGGAGTGTGTTGGGCTCGGTGCTGTCTCTGCTTGCTCCTGTGTCAGACTCACCAGCGACGACTACAAACCAACCTCAACTTTGAAAGCAGCTCACAGCTCCCTCGCGCCTGTGCCCAGCTCCGGCAGCACCCAAGCCTCTGAAGGCAACTCAACGCGCTTGGGGAAGACAGGGGGAAGCATCCTGCCTGGGCAAACCTTCCCCTGCAAACACCACAGCAGCTTAGAAGCAAGTTTGGTCACGAAGACCAGTTGCTCGTCTAAGGAGAGAAAGGAGGCGAGACGAGCGGCTCCATCAGGGTGGGAATGGGGGTGAAGGTGAGAGAAAGGAGGAGAGACGAGCGGCTCCATCAGGGTGGGAATGGGGGTGAAGGTGAGAGAAAGGAGGAGAGACGAGCGGCTCCATCAGGGTGGGAATGGGGGTGAAGGTGAGAGAAAGGAGGTGAGACGAGCGGCTCCATCAGGGTGGGAATGGGGGTGAAGGCGATGTGCCCACTCCCCGCGCCACCGGCCCAGCCTGGCAGCCGATATTTGCTGTAACAAGTGGGGATTGTTCGGGGAACTGGGAAGAACAGGGGCTGCTCACACTGGGGTGACTCAGGGGATGTGAATCAGCCCGTGGGTGCCTCGGGGCTGCCTGCCACATCCCCATCACAACTCTCCATTTCCACTCCTGTTTTTTTCTCATATTTCTAACCTGCTCTTCTCCCCAGCACAGCAGACCCACAGCACACAGCGGCATCCACA
Organism: Coccyzus lansbergi; assembly: GCA_033558105.1. Classification (NCBI taxonomy): domain Eukaryota; kingdom Metazoa; phylum Chordata; class Aves; order Cuculiformes; family Coccyzidae; genus Coccyzus; species Coccyzus lansbergi. The sequence continues at coordinate 86,422 of JAUMJK010001059.1, forward strand.
GCAGGGGGGTTTATCCTGGAGAAGAGGAGGCTGAGAGGAGACCTCATTACTCTCTACAACTACCTGAGAGGAGGTTGTGGAGAGGAGGGAGCTGGGCTCTTCTCCCAAGGGACAGGGGACAGGATGAGAGGGAATGGCCTCAAGCTCCACCAGGGGAGATTTAGGCTGGAGATTAGGAGGAAGTTTTTCACAGAAAGGGTCATTGGGCATTGGGTGAGGCTGCCCAGGGAGGTGGTTGATTCCCCTTCCCTGGAGGTGTTTAAGGGACGGGTGGATGAGGTGCTGAGGGTCATGGGTTAGTGTTTGATAGGAATGGTTGGACTAGAAGATCCGATGGGTCCCTTCCAACCTGGTGATTCTATGGTTCTATGACTCTATGATCCACAGTGGACCTACTGTGCAGGAGGAGGGCACTGTGGGCACACACCTGTGCATGAAGGGAGCAAGGGCAGGTAGCACCCCTGTGGCTGGACACACCCCCCCCCCCCCCCCCCTCTAGCTTGGGCACAAGGAGCCCTATGGCTGGGCAACCCCTACAGCCCAAGCACACACACACAGTCCTATAGAGTGGGCACCTTCTACAGCCTGAGTGCTCCCCTCACAGCTCACACACCTATAGACTGGGCATCCCCTGGGGCTTGGGCACACAGCCCTATGGACTGGGCAACCCCCACAGCTCAGACACCTATAGACTGGGCATCCCCTACAACCCACACACCCCTATAGACTGGGCAACCCCCACAGCTCAGACACCTACAGACTGGGCATCCCCTACAACCCCCACAGCTCAGACACCTACAGACTGGGCAACCCCCATAGCTCAGACACCTACAGACTGGGCATCCCCTACAACCCACACAGCCCTATAGACTGGGCATCCCCCACAGCTCAGACACCTACAGACTGGGCATCCCCCACAGCTCAGACACCTACAGACTGGGCATCCCCTACAACCCACACAGCCCTATAGACTGGGCATCCCCCACAGCTCAGACACACACACACTTACAGATGAAGCATCCGCTGTAGCTCAGACACACACAGGCCTGTAGCCCAAGCACCCCCCAGCCCGGTCAGCCCCTCCCCGGTCACCCTCGGTCGGCTCTGTCCCTGCTCCTACCTGTGCCTCCCGCTGTCCGTGTCCCGTGGGTCGGGGCTCGGTCCCGGTCAGCAGCGCCAGCGCCAGCGCCGCCCGCACAGCGGCCATAGCGGCCTCTGCCCCGACGGCAGCCACAGGGGCGAACGGGGAGAGGCGGAGAGAGGGAGAGAGAGGGAGACAGAGGCAGAGAGAGGCAGAGAGAGGCAGAGAGAGGCAGGGAGAGGCAGGGAGAGGCAGAGAGAGGCAGAGAGAGGCAGAGAGAGGCAGAGAGAGGCAGAGAGAGGCAGAGAGAGGCAGAGGCGGAGCCGACACAACCCTCAGGGACACCGCTGGGCGGAACCTCCCCCCACACACCCCCTCAGCCCCGCTCCCCTCGGCCCTTATCCTTCATCCTCACTCCCCTCAGCCCCACTCCCTTCATCCCTTATCCTTCATCCTCACTCCCTTCATCCCTTACCCTTTATCCTTCAGCCCCACTCCCCTCATCCTCACTCCCTTCATCCTTTACCCTTCATCCTCACTCCCTTCATCCCTTATCCTTCATCCTCACTCCCCTCATGCCCAAACCTTCATCCCCCTTCCCCTCATCCCTTATCCCTCATCCCCAACCCTTCACCCTCACTCCCCTCATCCCTTATCCTTCATCCTCACTCCCCTCATCCCCAAACCCTCATCCCTTACCCTTCATCTTCACTCCCCTCATCCCCAAACCTTCATCCCCATTCCCCTCATCCCTTATCCCTCATCCCCAACCCTTCATCCTCACTCCCCTCATCCCCACTCCCTTCATCCTTTATCCTTCATTCTCACTCCCTTCATCCCCCCCCCCGATTCCTTATCCATCATCCCCAACCCTTCATCCTCACCCTTTATCCTTCATCCCCAGTTCCCTCATCCCCACTCCTCACTCTCCTTATCCCCACTCCCTTCATCCCTTATCCTTCATCCCCACTTCCCTCATTCCCAAACTTCATCCCTGTTCCCCTCCTCCCTTATTCATCATCCCCAACCCTTCATCCTCACTCCCCTCATCCCTTATCCTTCATCCCTTATCCTTCATCCCCACTTCCCTCATTCCCAAACTTCATCCCTGTTCCCCTCATCCCTTATTCATCATCCCCAACCCTTCATCCTCACTCCCCTCATCCCCACTCCCTTCATCCCTTATCCTTCATCCCCACTCCCCTCATCCCTTATCCATTATCCCCAACCCTTCATCCCCACTCCCTTTATCCTCACTCCCCTCATCCCCAAACCTTCATCCCCCTTCCTCTCATCCCTTACCCATCATCCCCAACCCTTCATCCTCACTCCCTCCTCCCCACTCCCCTCATCCCTTACCCTTCATCCCTCTCCCGTCCATCCCGGAGCGGGTCAGGCAGTGGCCATGGTGCCATCATCCCCCTGGGTGGGCGCAGAGCAGGGAGGCTGCGGCCACCAGGCTCAGTCTGTGCCCCATTCAAAGCTGAGGGAAAGAGGAGAAAGCAAGGCCTGTTTTCCTAAGCCTGTGTTGAGCTGTGGCCCAGAGCCAGGGGGTGCAGGGGTCCTGCTGACCACAGCCAGCGCCAGCCCTGGGAGCTGGACGAGCAAGGCCTCCCCTCCTCGGGCTCTGGGAAAAACCACCCCACAGCTCAAGCTTCACGAAACAGACCCCCAGGCAGAGCTGTTGGTTTGTGCTCTTTGTGCTCGAGGTTCCTCGTGGGCGAGGGACGGGGTCACCTGTGGGTAACAGCGCAGATTCCACCTGCCGAGGCCCCACAGCCCCGGAGCTCTCCTGCAACGGGACTCCCACGGCTCCCAGAGTAGCAGCTCTGTTTGCTCCCTGCAGTATTTTGTTTGACTGGTTTGTTTTCATTTGACTTAAGAAAGAGGATGTTTTCGTTCAGCATCGGTTTAGGGGAAAAGAAGGATGTGACTTCTCGCTGCTTTTGTTTCTGTGCCTCAAACCAGAGAAGTGTTTTGAAGCACTCGGGCCTCTTCCTTTGCTTTTCAGTCACACCAAGGTGTGAAGTTCCAGGAGCATCTGTCGAGTGCGGCTTGAAGAGCCCCACAAGGATCCGTAGGACGTTGCTTTTCAGCTGGACAGGGATTGGCACCTAGGGAAGCATTCGACGGAGAGAAAGGGATCCACATAACATGGCAAAATAAGGAAGTCTCTGAGCCACAGGGAAACAAATCCAGACACGGAGAAATGAAGAAGGTGGTGACTGGGCCAGCAAGCGCTGGGCGACGGGCGAGCACTGGCAGCCCACACGGAGTGGGCATCGGGAACGCTCGCCCTGGCCCTGGAGACCACGGGCGGCCGCTCCGCACGCAGGTCAATACGTTTCCTTTCAAAACAAGAGCAGCTCTGTCTGCAGACGCATCCGTGTTTGGGTCGTATCGAGGAAGCAACTGATCCATCTGCTCTTCCACTTAAGAATGTGGATGATAAGAAAGCTCTGGCCTGGGCTGCAGCAGGAGCCGGAAACTCCCTCCTCTGCGCTTTGCAATGCAGGGAAGCAGCTGGGAGGGCACCTGCGGCCCCGGAGCAGCCAGCTCTCCGACCTGGCATTTCCCAAGGCGGCTGTGTCTGGCCTTAGGGCTTCTGGCATATGGATGGGGAAGAGTTCAGCCCAACTTTGGAGGTGCCAAATCACAGTTCTCTGCAGGCTTTTGGCCCAAAGCATAAACATATTTATCCAGCTGCTGTAGTCAGAATGGTATCAGGAAGAGAGAAGCCGTCTGGTGGGAAGATGAACGGATTGGCAGCTTTTTTTACCATGAAGTGGGGCAAAAGGCAGAGTTTGAACCTTTGTAACTCCTACCCCGAAACTGAAACCTGAGAAGTGACTCCTAAGGCAAACAGCTGAGATTTACTGGAAAACATCTGTGGAAGAGCACGACAAATGGATCCATCCATGCTCTGGCTCCCTAAACCTCCCTGATTTCTTGGATTTCCAGACAAAATCCCTTCTCCCTCAAATTTAACGCAGGTCTCAATGCCATCAACTCACTTGATTTCTAAACCCTTTCCTAAGATGCCTCCACAGCTTGAACCTGGGGATCCAGAGGGTTCCCAGTTTAAAAACATTCACCTATTAACCTGAAAACATCAGAGAGGACTAAACGCTGTTACAGGCAGTGAGGAACCACAGGGCTTGTCTATGGACACAGGCGCAGAGTAGAGCACCCCTTGGTGCTGCTGGTTTGCCGAGCAAGGAGCTGAAGCAGCGAGTCCGTGGCTGCCTCCGGCAGAGGTGAGCTCCAAGAGGGGTCACGAACCAGCGTTATGAAACTGCTTCAGTGACGTGAGATTTCTCAGAGCCACTTCGAATGTTTACCACAACTGATAAGCAAATAGCAACACCATCCCTCCTCCCTGGCAGCTTCTCCCCAGGATGGATGTGCTGCTTGAGACCTGCCAACCCCCAGTGCTGCACACTAAGAACATATTCAAACTGTTCCCTTCCGTCCACTCGAGACCTCACCTCGGGAGAAGAGTCATTCTTCAGATGTTTGCTGCTCAACACCAGCTGCAGGACCTGGAGAGCAGTCAGAGTGCTCACTGCTTCCAAGTCAGTCAACGACAAAACCACAAGCTCTGCTACTGGAAGGTGGCCCCATCTAGGATCCCTTCAGTTCCCACCAGATGAGAACAGTTAGAGAACCAGATTTCCCCCTATCCCTCTGGCCTGGGCAGCAGCCCCAACCTGCAAAAGTCGTTTTCTTTACCAAGCCCAAGCAGCTTACCTCTTGCTGCACCAAGGGTAAAGCTCTTCTGCGTAGACAGAGTCTTCTCACGTTCTTCATTTGTGCCCCGTGAGTTCTGACAGTGTCCTGTTAGACAACAGCTCTGCCTAGCCCGGTATCCTGTCCTCAGCACCACAGCAGCAGGTACTTATCAGTGTTTACATAAAAACAGAAAATGCACAATATATGTATTTTTCTTGGCTTCACCTCTGTTAGCAGAGCTCCTGAGAAGCCACCAAGGTCAGGAGAGACTGCGCTCGGCTCAGGAACCCTCCTACAAACACACCAGCACAAGGCAGGCTGCATTTGCTAGTGCAGTTTGACTGTATCGCACTGCTTATGGGCTGAGGGGACAGCTAAACCCGTGCACTCCACCTTCTAGGCTCAGGGTGTCCCCCGAGTTCCAGCAGTCATCATCTCTGTATGGGAAGGGGGCTTTTAGCCCCTGTGCAGCTTTGGGTGCATCCCTCAGCTGCTCTATTGCTACAGCAGCATTAACATCACTGACCAGGGACAACATCACGTGAGCTCTTCGTTACCCTGGAAATAGGAATTATCATTTCTAGATTAGGCTAAGCAGTGCAGGCAGAGTCTTGGCCTCAAGACCCCGAAGGCTTGAGCTGCTCCCATCTCTCTCTAGGACTGTGGTATTTGAGAGACTCATTAAGGCACATTGCTTCTCGGGGCGAGGTGGGTTTGGCTGCAGAGCCAGCACAGACGTTATTTGGCCGTCTCTTAAATTGTTTAGCTATTTTGGTTGCGTTTCAGCCCTGTAATCATCACATGCCTCTTCTGCACTGGCATCCCTCGGCTATGCTTTTCTCCAAAAAGTCACTGCTGAGCTTGGCAAGTGCTGGCTCTGTTTTTATAAATAAACCACCAGCATTCCATGCAGGACTGAGCTGCAGAACTAAAACCCTGCCGCTCCGAACACGTATTGGAGGACAGATCGTAAACAAGAGGTGAAGGAAGCAGAGCTGCTCCCACTCAGACAGTGCTAACGCCTTCTGCCAGGACAGCCCTGCTTGGGTCTGATAGGAATGGTTGGACTAGAAGATCCGATGGGTCCCTTCCTACCTGGTTGTTCTATGATTCTATGATTCCACCTCCTGACTGATCTGCAGTCCTGCTCCTCCTTCGTCTGCACTTTCATCATACAAAGTTCTACCAATTTCTGACAGAGCCCCTCCTGAGGAGAAATTCAAAGCAGGATTGGTGACATGTGCCTTTTTGATTAAGTAGGTGGTCTGTTTAAAGAACAGGATGACTTGCCCACGGACGCCTTCCTCACCTGTTTGGGGACAGAAATGCTCTCAGGCTGGGGAAGAAAGTGGACCTGCAAGCAGAGTCAGCATTAAAGGGAGCCAGAATGCTCAGGTACCAGCTTTGTCAACTCTCATTCCTTTCCCCAAAAGGCAAAAGGTGATTCCCACCAGGGAGACTGTGGGAGCAGACTGGTGAGACAGTGCCTGCCTGGCTGCCACCCACCTTGATTTTGGAGCTACCCCGGCCTGGAGGCTCCGAGCTCCTTGGCAGGGGGACACTGCCACCTGCCTGCTCCCTGAGAAGGCTGCACGGAGCACCAAGGCATGCGCAGCACCAACACACGACTTCAGTCTCAAGGGAAGCAAGAAGGGAGCAGAGAAGGAGCCTGTGAGCCTAGGACAGAGGGCAGGGAGAGCAAGCAGGGTCACCAACAGCAGAGCTGGGGCCAAAGCCGCAGCACAATTTCAAACCAGACCCTATTTACTACTTGGTTCATACCACAGGAAGGCAGGGAACACATAAGGAAAGACATGGAGCTGAAGGAATTGTGAAACAGCAGCATTTCACAAATAAAACAATCAGCATTTATTGTTGTATTACAAAACACTTCGTATTTTGGCAATATTTTACAGTTCGTCCTTTTCCTTCTTAGGGCCTCTTGAAAAGGTATGGGGGGAAGAAGAGAGGAGAATGTTGAAATCAAGACTAAATTTCAATGTCCTGCTTAAAAAAACCCAACCCAGTCCCTCCCACCAAAATAAAAATCTACTTTCACTCAATTCCACTACCGAGAGAGGCCCAAGCGGCAGGCAAAACTCTGGCAATTTCACCATCAAACTCATCAAGAAGACAAACAAAACATTCACAGTGGTCTTCAGTAGGGTCTGTTGCGTTGATCGTTTCTGAAATCATTTCTGAAAGGGAAGTAAAAAGCCATAAGGAATCCTTAAGGAAACAACGACTGGTCCCTTCAGTCAAACCTCTCTACACGGACTTCTCTGTGTTCTATGTTGAGACAGACTCATCCAAAAACGCTCAAACGCTCAACAGGCAAAGTGACTTTTTTTTCTCTGGAAGCTCCTACCTGTACTTCATATTCTCACAGAGCAGTCGTGTGTGAACACCACTCTCCCCACAGCCCCTGTCAATCCCACGATCTCTAAGTTACACAACTGAGCAAGAGAAGAGGAACCACTTACCTTCCTCCCATTTTACCACCGTAGCCACCTCCCCGATCGCCGCCTCTGCCGCCGCGCCCTCGATAGCCTCTCTCTCCTCCGTAGCCACCTCTCCCACGAAAATCTGGAGGAAAATGCAAGCCAACAGGTCAGCCAGGTCTTTCCGAAAGACGTCGCCAATACTTCCAACTCTTCCAAAGAGACACGGCTGCTTTTACGCACCTCCTGGTGGGCGTGAATCCTCTGGCCTGGGCTCACCACACTGGTTGCAGGAATTCCTGCGAGCAAAGTTCATATTCCCGCAGCTCCTAGAAAAGACAAGGATTCCCCAGACTCAGCTGCCAAGAAACTTGAGAGAGTATAGACAAATCACCAAAACCCCACTGTCCGACTGAAACGACACTTACGGGTTAGGACAAACCCAATCACCACTTTTGGGTTCCCCACTTCTACCCTGGAAGCCGCCACCTCTTCCATATCCACCTCGTGAACCTGTAGACAAAATTATAATGAGAATAAAGGAGGGGAAGAGCCTACGAGCTACGCACAAGAAACATTCAGCAAGGACTGCCACCGGCTTCAGAACCCAAGTGACAAACAGACTTTTCAGGCAGAAGAAAGAGTAAGCGTTCAATATAAATAAACCCCTACAGGCAAACCTCTGAAACAATGTGAGGAAGGAACTCTGAAAGCAGCAGGTTCTGCCAGTGACAAAAACACTGAACCAGCACAGAATTCGGCACCTACTGATTTACTGCCAGCTACAAGAGCAAGGAGGCTTGGGAAATGGCAACAGAAGCTGCCACCAACACCAAATCTCAACATGATTCACTGTCCTCAAGTTACTGCCTCTGCAAGGCTGGAATATACATGTTTATATGGAGAGATTTGTAGCTTAGGTAGATGGGGAAAAACAAGAAGTAAGGAGAGCATGTGGCGGGTCAGAAAGATCTGCTCCACCACATATCTTTTTATACGTTCTTTTTCATTGATAAAAGGAAACTCAATCTGCTTGAATTGCCTACAAATCTGCCTGATTTAAGAACTGGAATTTGTCAAGAGCTACCGCACCAACCTGCTTGCTGTAAAATGGTAATTAATATCCACTGGAGTACTGACAAGGCTGTATTATGCAGAAAATCTAGAAGATTAACGTCCATGTAATTCAAGGAGTCAGACATCCAGCTGCTGCTCTAAGCCAAGTAGCAGTTGACTAATTTTCCCTGCTTAATCCCATCTGGACACCTCAGAGCATCTTGAGGTTTTGCTGTAATAAGCAAATGCTCATTGGGAATTCACACCTATGGATGTGGAACCTGAACAGCCTCAGCATGAACGTTACACCTTCTCTTTAAAAGCAATGCTGAGACATGATCCGTACACTTTCCAGTTCAAACGGGAAGTACAAATTCTGGGCTGTGCAGGAGATCACAGATCCCAGTTCACTTAACTTGGTTCAACCCTTGTTACTCCCTTCCACGGCAGAATCCCAAAGGCCCAGATGCTTCGATGAATCACAGTGTCAACTTCCCTTTCATAAGCCAGTAACAGTTAAAAGGCATTTAACTCTGCAAAACCAAAGATCCTACAGATTGAAGTCCCACCTCGACGTCCGCCACCTCCACCTCCTCTCATGAATTCAGGTCTTCTGGTTGCAAAAGTAACTTTGATAACATTGCCGTTGAATTCTTTTCCTGGGGGAAGACAGAAAGCGAGAAAAAAGATCAATACAGCTCCCAGCAACACGGCAGCAAGCCCAGGACAGAAGTGATTTGCACACAGAGACACTTCAGGCACAGGAACAAATCTCTGGAACAAATCTCCCATGTCTGAAAACACTGGTCCAAACGCAAGATAACAAACACTGAGTTACTCAATGGGTTCTCCATAAACCGGCAGGTATCTCTCTCAATTCCAGTACAAACTCTTGAGTTGCAGTTTAACTAAATACGTAAGAAAAGGTAAAACCCAGAAATCTTAGTGGGAGGAAGATCTGCAGCATGGGTTCCCCAATAAGGTTATTGATTTGTTTCTTCCACTGCTCGTTACGTTCATGAATGGCAATAAGAGCAGATGCACTCACTCACCATCAAACCAGTCAATTGCTGCTTTGGCAGAAGGAGGGTCATCAAAAGATACTGTCGCTTCTCCCTTGGGTTTGCCAGTATCCTTATCCGTATAAAGATTGATCATGGGTTTGCCAGTCTTTTTGTTGGTCTGAAAATAAAGGTTGTACACTTGGCATAGGAGAGACACTGGCACAGCCAGTTCACAGCATCAACTGTCACAGCTAAGTGACACTAGGATGCTCTGGGAGTTCGCCTGCAGCAACAGATGCGTTTGCTTGAAGGAGACCGACAGGCTGCTCTCCATGAGGCACTGACAAGCCTAGTTTTCACAAAAATTGAGGTCAAGTGCAGGAGGCCCTAATTTAGAACTGCAGGGAGAAAAGAAACAGCCACCGAACACAGCAGAGTGAGGGTAGAGCAATGAATAGAGTCAGCGTTAAGGGTTAGAAAGACTAAAGAAATGATACAAAGCAATCTAAATGTCACTAGGAAAAAAGCTGCTGGTGCTGCTAGCCGACAAATGAGCTGTCATCTGGGAATCCAGATAAAAATATTATCCACAGCTGCTGGGGAGTCAGCACAAGCATCTGCCTGGACTGACACTCCTGCATTTCCAACACATCAGCTCTGCAAGCTCTCCTCCTCCTTTACCAACGATTTCTCCTTTCACATACCTTTATAATACCAATTTGTTTGAAATAGTCTGCAACTTGATCTGTTGAGACATCCTCTCCAAGTCCTTGCACGAAGATAGTGTTGTTATCAGAGTTGTCAGACTCTGAATCTATGAAAAAGAACACGACGGTTACCGTGTGTTTCTGTGACGGCAGCAGCAATACTTTAAGCTCAGGCCGATGCTGCCCGGTAACCGGCCCTTAAATCCCAGGCATCTGGCGTGAAATAAAAGATGAGCACAGAGCCTAACTTTGAAGTTAATACCATCAGCTCCAAAACTGCACAGACAGCACCATCGGATGCCACAGCACATCAGCCACCGAGCACGTTCAGCATGAGCCATTGTCTGCCCCTGGCTCGGCCTGCAGCTCCCACGCCCTCGCCCCTCCACGCAGGGTGTGTTCGAAAGAACACATGGATAACAGGAGCGTCCTGGCAGGGAAAGCAGCTGCTTGGCTCAAGCACATTCAGAATTCATCAGCGAATTCTTACTATCTGTGTGAAAAGACATCTAAAATGTCAGCCCTATGAGGAGCGGCTGAGAGAGCTGGGGTTGTTTATCCTGGAGAAGAGGAGGCTGAGAGGAGACCTCATTGCTCTCTACAACTACCTGAAAGGAGGTTGTGGAGAGGAGGGAGCTGGGCTCTTCTCCCAAGGGACAGGGGACAGGACGAGAGGGAATGACCTCAGGCTCCACCAGGGGAGATTTAGGCTGGAGATTAGGAGGAAGTTTTTCACACAGAGGGTCATTGGGCATTGGGTGAGGCTGCCCAGGGAGGGGGTTGATTCCCCTTCCCTGGAGGTGTTTAAGGGACGGGTGGATGAGGTCTTGAGGGACTTGGTTTAGCGTATGATAGGAATGGTTGGACTAGAAGATCCTATGGGTCCCTTTCAACCTGGTTGTTCTATGATTCTATGATAATAAAATACAGTTCTTCCAAGGAAGACAAGCTTCAGCGACATTTCTTTAGAGCCACAGGAATTGCAGCCACATCCACCTTTCCAGACAGATTTTCGAAGCAATGACCCACGCTCACCCACTGGGTTTTCTTACCAGCATCGGATCGCGGTCCGTAATCCCTCTGACCTATGAAATGGGGTGGGATTTAAAAAAAAAAAAAAAAAAAAAAAAAAAAAAAAAAAAAAAAAAGACTATTTTTAGCAAAACGCTTTCAAGTTGCTCTTTTAAAGACAAGAAAACATGTACAGTATGTATGTAATGCATCTATGATCTAAAACATTAACCAGAGATTTAGAGGACATTCAGACTAGAACGTTCAACAGAAGGTGTCTGTGGGACGTTAGGTGTTCGTTAACTTGCAGCGAGTGGCACTTGCTGCACCGATTCTAGCTGGCGTCACCTTGCAAATGCTGGTTGCCAGGTCACCACGCACTTTACCACTTATTATTATTTTTTTTTTTTTACCTCTAGCACCTTTCTAAGGAGCATTTGTAACAAAAATTTTTAAAAAAAGAAAAGAAAAGAAAAAATTCCGGTGAACGTCACTGTCTCCACAAATTCTTTCATGCAATTGGACAAAGCGGAAATCCAGTTTATCGCTAGCGGTTTGGCTGTTAGAACTCATGAACACACCAGCCTCACCAAAACGCTTCTAGGAGATAGCAACAGGGTATTGGTGGCTTTTAGATTTATAAAGAATTTCCACTGAAACAGTTTTTGATACTCGGCACTTACCACCGTAATTTTTGAAGCCACCACGGTCACCACCACTGCAGAGGAAAAATTGAAGAAATGATTTCTTCCTTACATCTGTAAGAGCTGAGCGCAAGGCTCCATCTACAGTCAACTGATCAAAGCTGAGAGTTACCGCACGGCAGCTACTGCCCCTGCGCTACCATCACCACTCACTCGCGGGCAAAGGTTGTGTCACACCCACGTGAATTATCACACGTGGTGCTGCTCTGGAGAGAAGCCCTAAGGAGGATTTTACACCAACCCACACACGGGGCTTTGTTTCAAAACCTTCTCCCATCCCATGAGCCAAAATGACTGCTACTAAAACTGGGGGTTACAACAGAAACATTATTTTCATGAAGGTTAATGGGCTTTAATTGTAGATCTAATTGCTACTTTGGAATAATTAGTACTTTGGTACTTTCCTAGAAGTAAGAAGAGCTGAAGTTAATTAACCTCCATCGTTATGTATTTCTGTAGGGGGACAGATCAGGGGCTCTGGGGACCTGCTGCTCTCCTAGCCCTGGGCACCAGAGCAGTGTGTGCAAGTGAGCTTCAAAAGCAGAGGCCGTGAAGTTTTATTTCATTCATTCTGAAACCTGTGGCACAAAATGTAGACCAAGTTAAGAGATTACACACATCAATTTTCAAAAGTTAGAGGGGATTTTAAACAGGATGTTATGCCTCCAAGTATGAACGTGAAAACAAACCCTCACACTTTTCAATGTGAATGTCTGCACCCGTAGGATTTTTTCACAACAGCATTTTTAATTGCATCCACGTCACAAGCACAAAATAATCAATACTCAAAACCTTCAGGAAAAATACAACCCCTGGATTTTTTAGGAAGTGTCAGAGAGACTGGACTGTCTGGTGCAAGCTGCCTGCTTGCCCTCCTTCACACCGGGGACGGAGCTGTCACCTGTAGGTGAGGCAGGTCCACCTGATCCCAGCAGCTTTTCCCTCAGCAGCCAAGAGAAGCGTGAGCTGGGACGGAGCCGAGGGCTCGTGAGCTGCAGTGCCAGCACGAGCAGCCTCTGCACCAGCTGCACTTCACACCAGAAATCACTCTGGGATTTAACTCAATCCCCCTGCCAGCACACGGGGCCCAAGCACAGGACACAAGAGCCCTGGCAAAAGGCAACGGGACGCAGCTTGGGAGCTTCCTTGGCAGCCGGTGTCCGCGTTCAGTTACAGCAACGCAGCGTCGGGAGTGGGAGGCGCTGCCGCCTGAACACGTGTGAGAGAAAACTCTCCATAGTGAGCAGCAAAACAGAAATAAGGTTTCAACAGATACATCGAACTTAAGAGTTAGAGCCATTCCGTGCGCAGTGGCTGACACAGACAGGGCATGAGCACTACAGGTTTGGCACAGACCTGCGCTTTTACTGGGGCTTTTCTGAAAATAAACTGTTGCTGCAGGTTTTAAATCGCATCTCCACAGAAAATATCCACATAGTAACCTGCAGTGTCTTTTAACTAATGCCTTCTGCACATTAAAGAGGTAAAATGAATAAATTTTACATGCAACATCAGAACTGGCTGGTTGATAATAAAAACACAATGGTCATAAAAAAAATTTACCGTTAAAGATCTTTCTGCTACCTCCAACTCACTTCAGCTAAAGCCTCCTCATTCTAACACCATCATTTTCAGTAGATGCCTCCTTTTCTAGGATCCTAACTCAGAAATAACTTGAGGGAATACACCAACCATGGAAATGCTATGGGATTTAGAATCCCAGATTACGGTTCCAGTTTGTCAGGATGGTGTTACCCACAACACGCATGGTTATCTCATTTCAAAGTACACAGCAGCAGAGAGAAATGAGGAAAAAAAAAGCATCAACCCACAAACATACAGAAAAAGGGTTTGCGACCACACAGCCAGGATTTTACAGGAAGGGGGGACTCTGCTGAGACGCTGGGGTGACAGTGAGCGCACACCACGACTCTGAGGGGTGGCAGAGATGGCAAATGTAAGGGAAGTCATAGTCAAATACCCGATTTCTAACTCTACGATGCTGCAGCCCCACTAACACGTGCAAAATGAAATTTTTATTCTGGTTTTTTTTTTTTTTAAATTAGTGTCTGTATAAAACTGTTTCGCCCAACGTAAGCTTCAAGCATGTCCTCTCCTGCTTAGGCAGAGGTGATCAACACAGCCAAACCTACTTCAGTGCAGAGACAGACACCTTTGGTGATGGATTAATGCTTTCCTCTGTTTTTCAGTCCCATTTCACATGAGAGTTATAAAGCTGCAGTGTGTTACCTTCCTGACACAGGTGCTCAAAGCTCCCCACGATCCCCAGGAGGCTCGGGGAGGGGACAGCGAGCGCAGCCAAACACAGAAACTGGCTGCAGGCAGCTGATGCCACAGGCCAAGATTTACCCCACACCAAGAATTCAAGCCTCCATCTCAGCGACTGAACTGGCTCCTACACTATTGTGCCAGAATCCATAGAAAATGTAAGTGCAGTGTAATGTAACTCCAGGCTACTGCTTTGCTGGCCTTGCACACACCCCAAAGAGATGGGTGACCAGGTGGAGTTTGGTGTTTGAAGCACCAGCAGGAAGCTGAAGTTCAGCTGTGCCACCAACAAACTGACCTGCAGGCAGCCTCAACGTGTACGTGGAACCATTTATAGTGACAAACTTACTGCCTTGAAGGAAACACCTCCAGCTGTTCTCTTCTCCCTATCTTCAGGCAGGTGTTTAAACGTCACCTACCTGAGCGTAAATGGAGTTCCTCTGAGCATTGCCCACCCCAGCCAGGAATAACTCTTTAAATTAAAGGCACAGTTACACAGAGAGCTCAACACTGCAGGTACAAGGAATATAACTAAAGTGATCTGATACTGGCAGAGGGGACACTAAGAACTCAGGAAGCGAATTTCAGCCTCCAGCACACGGCTGTGTCTCACCGAGCATGTGGGAGTTAAAAGAGGGTATTTTTGCAAACAAGAAAGGGATGCTCAGGGCACTGATACAGTCACTGCCAGATGGTTTGCGGTTTTTTTTTTTCTGCCTATATTTATTGCCTCTGTTCATATTTTTCCAGACTATATACAGCTAAGCTCAAGCTTATACATTACAAACCAAAATACTAATTCCGAATACACACGGTGCTGCTGTAAAAGTGCTTGCACTGAGTTATAAACTGTGTTACAGTTTCTTTACATCACAATATGCAAATTCCCACTCATAACAGCTAATACAGGAATTGAGCTGCAGAGGCAACTTTCATTTACCTTCACCAACATCAACTCCGCACAAGAGGAAGAACTCAAACCACCTGCACTAAGCAAAGTAAAGGCTTCCCAGGAGAAACCCTAACCCAGAGGTAAATCCGTGTCTGACCTGCACCTGTGTAGATCCACAACAAAGAGGCTGCCAAAGGCAAAGCTTCACCCCTTTAATCCCGACTCTAAAGGATGGGCAGTGCCACAGGTACAGCTGCTGACTGCCTGAACGGCTCCTCCCAAGGCCGAAGAGAACAAACCTGCCTCCTGTCGCTGCTGTACTGCCCACTGATTGCTTAACCAGTTCGATTCGGCCCCATCACAATGAGCAATTAACTCCTTACCTTTCCGAGGAGGGCTCTAACAGAAAGGTGATTTACTTTACAAGGAAAGTTGGAAGAATAACTTAGAGCAAACTTC
This sequence comes from Coccyzus lansbergi, assembly GCA_033558105.1. NCBI lineage: Eukaryota > Metazoa > Chordata > Aves > Cuculiformes > Coccyzidae > Coccyzus > Coccyzus lansbergi. The sequence continues at coordinate 101,798 of JAUMJK010001059.1, forward strand.
GGCATTCTCCAGACCTGATGTGCCTGCTTTCTAAACAAAAGAGCTCAGAGGGGAGACTCTTCTACTGCAGGTTTTAAAGAAATTAAAGATTTTTTTGCTTCTTAGCCACAATACAGGTTACTGAGATCATAAATTTTTCAAGCTTCAAAATGAATGGGGGGAAAAAAAATGCTACTAAAATTCCTAAAGACGTAATTCCAGGCCACTAAAATACAAGCTGAAGAATAATTTTGAAACCCAAAGTTACGAATATTAAAAAAGGGACACCTGACATAAGAAAATGACTGCTTTCTGCCATCCTCCTGTCAGCCAAGGACATGGAACAGTATTTGCTCCAAAGAGATTTTCTCGTCGGTGCTGCCTGGCTTTGCAGGCACAAAGGAAAACCTGCTGAAAGCATTTATTACAGCAGAGGCTCAAGTCATTCCACTTTTCGGAATAACAATTCATGCCTTGGCGCTACCAGAAGAGCCTGGAAGTACTTCTAGCAAGGCTGCTCTCCACATCTGCAAACGCTACTTCAATTTTGCCCCAAGTACTCGGGAATAATTTTTTGCACTCGCAGCCTGCTCCGAGCTCCGGCACATGGGGATTCATCCAGGCCAGGGCAGCTCACCAGAACCTCGCAGAAGGGACATTGCAGCTGAAGCTGCTGCACCATACGTGCAGGACTCTCCTTTGGCGTCAGAGCACTCCACACCCCAAACACCTCCATGAGGTGCACAGCGAGCAGCCACGTGGTAGTTCATTAAGAGATAATGACGTCATCTGCCCTCATTCAATAGGATTTAAGGCCAAGGCCCCAGTCTCTCAGACCTGCGCATGAAATCAGCTGCAAGCACAGAGTACGTGTCTGTATTTTCTTGAGAAACAGGGCCAAGGGCAACAGCAGAAGGGGCAACAGTACTGTCAGTATTTAACATCTACCTAAAATAAGCCTCTTTAGACTGTCAGCTAAAACCCATAATAGAAGCCGTATTTTAACGAAAGTTCAAAACTGAAAAAAAAACCCCAGTAAAGAAGAAGTGATGTCATTACTAAATTATTCTTGTATTCTTCAGGAAGCAGAAAGATAATCAGACAACATTAGTGTAATGATCTGTCATTGCACAGCTAGAATAACTCTCTCAGCCCAGGATTTTATAAAACCTTCTGAACCCCTGGCTGTTTGTTTTCTAGCAACTGAAAATCAATTTTTACAGGTTTTAGAATGCCTCATTTCAAGGGACAGGCTTGGCCAGGTCTTGTATTGTAACTCACGCAAACAAAATGCATCTGTGTGTCACAACCATCAAACGCTTGGTCTCGATCTATCTGAACCTAAAGCTTTTCCTGGGCAAAATGCGTTTCTGTGCGGTGCACAAAGGTTTTATTTCACAAACCTTCCTCTAGTGGAAATCTAAATCTGAACATCAGGGACAGGCATCTAGCAAACAAAAATTAAAAGCTGCTAAATAATACGAAACAACAGCAAGAAACTGCTGGCACTGAGATGACATCACTTACCTGTATCCAGACATACGACCTCTTCCATCCATGTCATATCCCCCTCTACCTCCTCCCTGAGACCCGCCATAGCCTCTATTATCTTCTCCATACCTACTCTTTTCTCGACGATCGTCTGGAAGAAGGAGTAAAACAGAAGAACACGTGAGTAAACTGCAGTGCTAACTTCACAGCAGTGAAAATTCTCACCCTACCACTGCTCTCCCCTCCAATCTGCTGTTTAAATGGAAATCATCCACTCCGGAACCCTCCTACATTATCTTACTATCTATATATATCAAAGTCTGATTTCATTCCAGTTTTCTCCCTTGCCTTCCAGGGCCACAAGGTATCTCAGAACATAATCACCCTCTACTTCATTATGGAATTACACTCCATTCTCCAAACATTAAGCACCTATTGTCTGCAGCAAACCACTCATGCTACTTCCCCCATTGCCTTCCCAGCTGGCAAAAGGCATCACAGAAGACAGAACAAGGATAAAGAGTGTGGGTTGTGCCGCCTGGATGAATCCACTAAAAAAAAAAAAAAAAAAAAAAAAAAGGGGGTTGATCTCAAACTTCTCATTTCCTTCTGTCTCAGAATTCACCTACACAGCATAAAGCTGGATATGAAGCACAAAAGCTCTTCATGACTGATCAGGACACGTCACCCTCCTGCAGGAAGAAGGTTCAAAATAGCTGAGAAGAAAATTCCATCTGGAACTGCAGGACCCGGGGACATGGATTTGCAAGGCTGCCCCCAACAAATGCAGATGCAGCAGTTCTGGGGCCCAAACAATTTTTGGGCTCCGAGTAAGGTTTTGAAGCCAACAAATAAAACGCTCTCCAAGAACAGCAACGTGGAAACGGAGCTTCAGCTACACGTCACATCAGCTGCCTGTGCAGGGAAATCCAACTACCGCACAGTGCTTCTACTTCGTTCAGTTGGTCAATATTGAATCCAAGTTGTGAATTTTACCTTGGCTGTTGTGGCTGTAGCCTCCCTTCTGAGACTGGTAGGACTGCTGGGAGTGGCCATACGAGCTCTGGTGCTGGTTATAGCCTGACTTTTGGTCATAGGAGCTCTGGTGGCCGTAGCTCGACTGTTGGTCATACGAGCCCTGGTGGCCGTAGCCTGACTGCTGGTCGTACGAGCTTGACTGTTGGTCGTAAGAGTCCTGGTTTTGTCCGTAGCTTGACTGCTGGTCATAGGAGCTTTGGTGCTGACCATAGTTTGACTTTTGTTCATAAGAGCCTCTTCCACTTAAAATAAACAGAATTTGTGTTAATAGCTAAATGTTCACGGAACAGAGAGCAAAATAACGGCTGAAAGTTCACGACACTGCTAAAACTTCCTGGCGACAGTCATCTCCCAGTCATTCCTGGCATACGGATATGAAAATATTCGGTTTCATCTCTGTTGGGATATATCTGGCTTCCAATAAAAGCAAAGCATGAAACTGTGCCTTACCATCAAAGACACCCTCCGTGTAATCACCATCTAATCTGCTCCCTCCCAGGTCTAGATCTTAGGCTTAACTAATCCCAGTGACCAAGAGACTGCGAAGATCACCTTCCTTGGGAACGCGAAACGGACACTGAGCAGCAGCACTTACTGCTGTCTGATTAAGACTTTGCTTGCAAACATTAAGATGTTTTGTAGCAGTAACCACAAAACCAGAAAAAAAGTGCAGGTTTTCCAAGTCCAGATTGTTTTATCAGCTTGCAAAAAAATACAGAAATACCTGGACTTCAGACACAGGAATGAGGTTTAGGACATGCATTTAAAGAGGTTGCAGAGTCCTCAATCAAGCCCTAACATGAACTGTAACCTTGGAGTGCACATGCGAAGCCGTCTTAAGAACCTGGATTTTCAGATGTTTATCTTTTTTTAGCAATGACAGCAAGCAATCTGCTACAGTTCTAGTTAAGAACTACAACCTCTGGACAGTGCTTTTAAACAGCGACTGTTGAGAGCACCTGCCTTACCCTCTAGACGATCCTTTCTGCTGGCCCTGACTGCCATAAGACTGCTGGTTGTATGAGCTCTCGTTCTGATTTTCATAACCGGACTCATCATCGTATCCCTGGGAATCTTGTCCATAGCCTGGAAACCAAGGAAGAAATATTCAGCAAATATTTACTTTTTAATTGCTGCCAATGAATATAACGAGCTGGCCAAACCTGATTGATTTTGTCCATAGCTCCCATGATAGCTTCCGTAGTTCTGTCCATAGGAGGAATTGTCTCCACTCTGCCCATAACCAGAATATCCCTGGAATTTAAAGAATGTACCCAGGTAAGCGTAACTCCCACAGCAGCTCACTGCAGTTTTCCTTTGATGGACACGACTGCAAATGTTAAGCACAACTATGAATGAATTTCTTCCTGGCTCTGATACGATCACCCAGGAGCAATTACTCATACTCAAGGAACACCTGATTCGAAAAACACATTTTTGTCACCTTAGAATCATAGAATTATAGAACAACCAGGCTGGAAGAGACCCACCGGATCATCGAGTCCAACCTTACCTGTGCTTGTCCGTAACTCTGGCTGCCCTGGTTGCCGTAGGACGAGTAGCTGTAAGAGAAAAACACACTTAGTAAACGGTTACTGTGGCCTCCACCTGTGCTGGAAAGCAGAGGGATCTCTGCTGTTAAAGTTTCGTTTCATTCCAAAACTGGTGTTTAATAGGAGCACTGCAGCTGCAGGCAGGTGAGAACCACATCCATATAGAACAGTAGTTGACTATCAGAAGCCAGGATAACTTTTAATTTCTGCTCCATTTCAAGTGTATATTCACTCAGGTGAAAACGTTTCTCTATATCCACATTTCAGTAGTTCTTACTATTAAAGAATATCACGCCAATTTATACCTGCTTATTGTCTTCCCTTCAGGAATGTTAATTGTCTTCCTCTTTATAAGGTTTCTGCACCTCTAGCTCCAAAAATGTACCAACCCTGTATCACGCTCACAGATAGAAACGTGCTGGGAATCCTAATCAGCCTTTTACTTTGCAGATTTAATTGCTCAGAGCAGAAATCCCTGCACGTACCTCTGCTGGCCCCCAGACTGGCCGTAACTTCCAGAATCTGGAAAAAGAAATAAGTCATGTTGAGAACCTTCAATTAACATTGTTTTCCTCTGCTTGCTATAAGAGGGAGAAACGTGGGGAGAGGGCGAAAGGCTCAAGCTCACTGGATAAGAGCTCCTTTCCCTGCAGAACCAGGCAGCTTCCCCTGTATTAAAACACGAGGCAATGCTGAGGCCGTGAGATGAGGAGCACAGAAGCCTGGGGCACAGCACAGCTACACCCACGTGAAACTTGCCTTTTGAAGGATCGGAATTCCATTTTCAAGGCACCTCCTCAAATACTTGGGACCGCACAACCCCCTCTAACGGCGATCAGATACAGCTCCCTCATCAATGAGCAGAAGGCAGCAGCTTAATTAATCAGGCACAGCTAAGTAGGTCAGCCCTAGGGGAACACTTTTTTAGAGCCACAGGGAAGCTCTGCCTGGCAGAGAGGGCACAGGCCCAAGCAGAAGCTGGAGATGTAGAATCGGGGATGGAAGAACCACAGCACTGCCACCTTCTTCCCTCCTCTGCCAGCCTAACGTCCCCCTGGATAACAGCCCCGCAGCCTTCCCGCTCCTTCAAACCACTTCAAGAACCTGTACAAATACTGAGATGCTGTGGTCCAATAACAACCTCCAAAAGCTGCTGTTTCCTCCACAGCGCCAGCCTTTCCCCTGCACTCTCCTCAACTTCTGCACCTAGAAGCTATTGAAAAGCTGAAACAGAATGAAAGAGATGTGGGCAAGTGCTATAAACTTCCAGCAATTAAAACCACTTCCCAATCCAAATGCACCTCAGGTTACTCCAAGCCCAACTCTGCCAGTACCTACACGTGTTCCTAAACACAATGTGATAACATCGCATTGAGCAGCGGTTTGGATGGCAAAGTACCTCCTCAAAGCAATAAAAAAGCATCACATCTTAAATTATGCAAAAGTAACATTTCCCAAAAGCCAAGATGAGATGAAATATTTCAGTTCAGGTTCTACCACACGTGAAATATTCTCCTCCTTATCCTCTGCTCACAAATTTTCCATTACCTTCTCATAATTAAAAGCATTTTAAAAATGTAGCTCAAACACATTTATTGGTTTTAATGAGATGAAGGTAATTTTCTTACATTATTTCCATTTAAATGAGCATAACGGTTATTATTAAACGGGTAATGGCATTTTACAACGACGATTTTGCGACAGAATTTATGTGCCACTAATGCTGCTAATTATAACAAAGAATATAAGCGGCTGCATGAGAAAGCCTCCTTGAGCCAGGCTGTAATTAGCTGTAAAACCGAAGGGTACATTTAATTCTCCTTAGCTTCTCCCATTCGAACTTCTGCCAAACCACGACATTCTGGAGAAGTTTGAAAGCAACCAGATAAGGAGCTTGTAAAAAATTAATACCTAGAATCTGAGGAATTTCCTTTATTTTATTACATCCCTGACTTGACTGCTGAGCCTACAGGCTCAGACGGGAGCATTCGGTGAGCCCAATGGGGACCAGACTCAGAGTGTTTTTGGAAATAACCAAGAGTTTATTCTGGAAATTCCTGGGAGCACAGGCGTTTGTCCTGAATATCTGACAACTCATGAGAGGGTTCCCTGTGAGCCAAGCAGGCAGTAGACGAGCTGCCCGGTGCTACCTGCGAAGGGTGTTCCTCTCAAGACAGAAATATCTGCTGCCAACGTCTGGAAGCTGCAGTTCTCATCCCGAGCAACCTCAGACAGCAGCAGCTCTCCTGCAGTGCTCTCAACAGACAAACCACCTCACATCTGAGCATCTCTGTGGAGCGAGAGCAGAGCTTGATGGGTGAGTAGCTGAGGCCTGGTGCACACCCTTCCTAGTTTACCAGAGAGCTTTTAGTTTACTGCCCAACTTTAGTCCTTAGCAGAAGACGTAAAGGTCTGAACTGGATATACAGCAGCCTCGGCCATGTTCTCTCCTCACAGCAAGGGGCACTGAAGCTTTAACAGGCTTCGCTCTGTTTTTATTCCATCATTGGTACAAGTAAGATGAGACAACCCTGACAAACAGGGCTCCAGCCCTGGGATTCCAGCTTGGGACAGCTTCACTCAGGCCAGAGCTGTGGCAGGAAGCCTTTTCTCCTCAAAGGGGTCAGAGCAACACGAGGCACTCACAAAGCCTCAGAGGAGCTGGGCTGTCCCCAACCCCTGACACCCAACAGAGGGCTCTGCTGGGAAGAGCTGCCTGGGGCACTCGGGGGTCCGAGAGGGGAGAAGATGTGGCTGATACTGGGAGTGAGGGGGGAGGGCAAGTCCTGCACGGGGTGGGGGGCACCCAACCCCAGGGGGAGAGGGGACACAGCCCTGAGGGGGGGGAACACACAGCCCCGAGGGGGAGGCTACAAGGGGAGCCATGGGCCACAATAGGGGCTGGCAAACCCCAGAGGGGGCAGAGGGGTCAGGCAGGCTGAACCGGGGGGCGTGAACGGAAAAGGGGAGGCACGAACACGGGGGGAGCCGGTCCCTGCGGCACCGGGACAGGGAGCGGGGAACAGGGGAGAGGGAAGGGGAGGGGACGGGGCAGGAGGGAAAGGAAGGGGAGAAGGAAAGGGGGGAAAGGGAAGAGGCAGGAGCGGAAACGAGGGAAGGGGGAGGAAAGGGATGGGAAGAAGGGGAAGGGGAGAGGGACGGGGGGAGAGAGAGGGACGGGGGGAGAGAGAGGGACGGGGGGAGAGAGAGGGACGGGGGGAGAGAGAGGGACGCGGGGAGGAGAGAGAGGGACGGGGGGAGGAGAGAGAGGGACGGGGGGGAGGAGGGAGAGGGACGGGGGGGAGAGAGAGGGACGGGGGGGAGAGAGAGGGACGGGGGGGAGAGAGAGGGACGGGGGGGAGAGAGAGGGACGGGGGGGAGAGAGAGGGACGGGGGGGAGAGAGAGGGACGGGAAGAAGGGGAAGGGGAGAGGGACGGGGGGAGGAGAGAGAGGGACGGGGGGAGGAGGGAGAGGGACGGGGGGGAGGAGGGAGAGGGACGGGGGGGAGGGACGGGGGGAGGAGAGAGAGGGACGGGGGGAGGAGGGAGAGGGATGGGGAGCGAAGTGTGGAGAAAATGTAAAGGGAGGGGGAGGTGCAGTGGCGGAAGAGGAAAGGGAAGAGAAGCGGAAAGGAGCAAAGGGCGAGGGGAGAAATGAGAAGGGGAACAGGGCGGATGGAGAGGGCAAGCGGGGAAGGGCCGAGGCCGGCTTGGGCCCCGCGGTGCCTACCCGAGGCCATGGCGGCGGCAGCGCGGACCGAGCGAGCACCCGCAGGGGCGCGGACTGCGGGCAGCGGCGGCCAATGCGCGCGGGGGGCGGGGCCAGGGGGCGGGGCCCAACCAAGAGACAGGGGGCGGGGGGGGGGGCGTCCCCCGCTGAAATCACTAAATGAGTGTCATTAACAACCTCGCGAGCGCGTTGGGCCGCGTAGGGCAGGCAGAAATCGATTAAAATCTTAAATCAATCTAAATTAGCTAAACTGGTTTAATCAATGCGGGATATGTTTATGGCGCCGAGAGGGAATTCAAACCGCCCCCCCCCCGCCCCCGCGGCCGCTCCCCGCGCGGACCAGGCCTTCCGGCGGCGGCCGGAAGCGGGCGGCGCTGTGTGCGGAAGCGGCGTTGGCGAGGCCGGAAGCGGAAGCGCGGGGCGGCATGGCGGCGCGGGGACGTTCGGTGCCGGCCGCCTCGGCGCTGACGCTGCTGCTGTCGCTCGGCGCCTCCGCTCCCGTCCTGCTGCGAGCAGCGCCCCCGGCCTCGCTGCGGCCTGGCACCCTCCGCGCGGGGGAAGGTGAGCGGCGCCGCCGACAGGGCCTGCTCGGGCCTCGCCCCCTCGTGCCTTGTAGGCGGTTGCGCTCTCAGAGGCGTCTTCCTGCTGTGGGACTGAGCTGATGTGAGGGCGGAGGAGGACTCCCGCTGTCCTTACCAAGCACTCAGGAGCGCTTCTCGGAGCTCCTCCAGGCGCTTCTTGTGAGACACGTCAACTCTCTGGCAGTTTCAGGAGTGTTTATCTTCAAACAGAATCATATTTAACAGATGCTTTTCTGTTTCTTGCCTTCTCTTACCATGGGACTGAAATTCACTGCAGATGCTCCTGCTTTTTTCCAGGCAGCTTCCCAGGGAAGCAGCAGGAGTGTGTCTGTGATACCCACGATAGCACTTGGTTTAACTTCAAGCTCCTCCAGGGGAGATTTAGGCTGGAGATTAGGAGGAAGTTTTTCACACAGAGAGTCATTGAGCATTGGAATAGGCTGCCCAGGGAGGTGGTTGAGTCACCTTCCCTGGACGAGTTTAAGGGACGGGTGGATGAGGTCCTGAGGGACACGGTTTAGAGTTTAGTGTTTGATGGGAATGGTTGGACTCGATGATCCGATGGGTCCCTTCCAACCTGGTTGTTCTATGATTCTATATTTCATTTCTGCTGCCCTTGTAACATGCTGGCCTGCTCAGTTCCCAGGTTGGTCACCTACATCTTCATCTATGAAGACCTGGTGTCCCTGGTCTGCGGTGCCGTCATCATCTGGTACTTTGCCGGCAGCTTTGAGAGGAGTGTTGGTACCGTGAAGCACTGCGTCCTCACCGTGGCCTTTGCCATCCTCTCCGCTCTCCTCTACCTCTTACTCGGGAGCTTTGTCTCGAGGGTGTCGGAGGTGGAAGATGCCAAAGGGTTCATGCCAGTAGCTTTTGCTACGTTAGGAGTGTCCACCACGCGCTCACGGATGAAGAGGACTCTGGTTTTTGGGGTTAGAGTCCCAGTGGTGCTGGTGCCATGGTTTATGCTCTGCGGAGCATGGTTTGTCCCCCACTCCTCTCTCCTGTGTAACCTGTGTGGGCTCCTCGTTGGGGCAGCCTGTATCCTTTCTGCGTGCAGAGCCCTGAGCGACCACGGTCTGTGGAGAATTCCCCAGGAAGAGTGGTCTTGGGGTCAGAGGGGATCACGTGTGTCTCCATTAGAAATGAGCGTGTTTTGTCTGCAGTCCTTAATGTGCTACTGACTTCAGATGGTTTTGGCTACTGTTTCCACTTGGATTTTCCAGAGTCAGTGGGCTCTAAGCTGGACCGGGTGTTCCCTTTTAGCCTGCTAAAGCGGATTCCAGGCCTGAGATACGTCCCAGGGTCCCAAGCAGAAAGAAGAGCCTTCGCAAGCAGCAAGTAAGTATAGGGGTTCCTGTGAAAGAGCTTCTGCTCTAGAGAAATGTGGAAGCATTAAATAGCCTTTAGAAGCTGTCTTGTGCTTGTGTCCATACCCTGGATGTCATAGAATCGTAGAACAACCAGGTTGGAAGAGACCCATCGGATCATCGAGTCCAACCATTCAACCATTCATCCAACCATTCATGTGGAGGGGAACACGCTCACCCACTGACACTACGTGATCGACGTGGCTGCAACTTACACGTTACCACACATCAGCTCAGCCCGGGCTTTCAGAGAAAGCTGAACTGCAATGAAAGCCCTCTGGGTGCTGCAGGGGCAGTGTGAGCACACGCCAGGGTGTGCTGAGCTGTGCTGTTCTGCCCTAACTTTAGGACTTGGCGCGTTTGTTCCTGGCTCACTGGGGTGTGATCTTTATCTTTGCTACACCTCACCTCCCAGGAATGCCGAGAAGTGAGTTCTGTCCAAATCTCTGTGTGAACAGATTTTTGTAAAATGAAGATGTCAGTTACAAAATTCAGTGCAGCCCTTTTGATGCATGTTTCCAGTGTCAAACTAGGATTCTGTTACCAGAAAAACCCCTGTGGCCTGTGGCTGACGTTCAGGAATGGGTTTATGTCTGTGTATGTTGCAAACCAGGAGAACTCACCTGTATTCTAAAAGTCTTGGAAGTGTAGGTCAAGATTTTCCTGCTCTAAGATGAAATTTCAGTGTCACAGAGGAAGGATGGTTTCCTAGGAGAGGTTAAATTCTATACAGTTAAAACCCACAGCTCGCTGTGGGGTGTTCCTTGAAACAAAATCACTCCCAAGGGTTCCCTCAGCCTCGGGAAGCTGTTCAAGAGCCCCTTCCCTACAGTGGGAGCACAGCCCAGATCCATCAGGGCCCTCAGAGGTGTGAGTGCTTGCAGGGCCGATTGGCAGTGGTTGTGCTTTGACTCCTTTCCTGTAAATGGTGCTTTTGGGAGGAGGGATCTGCCCCAACCTGCTGCCTCGATCCAAAGCCGCAGCTGATTGCTGTGCTGCTCAGTGTCTCAGTCTAACCTCACTTCCTTTAGGTGTGATGACATAAATAGACTGCTCTGCCTCAAAGGTGTTCACGTGAACATTTGACTGTTGAGCAGGGTGTGGGAAGGTGTTTCCATTTCTGTGGCTAAATTTGCACGTCTCTGTGCCTTAGACATGAGTTCTGTATGTGCTTCTGGGGCTTAGTTGTTATTGGTTTGAGTCTTATTCCCAACTAGTAGCTCTTGATGGTTGGTTTTGCGTTTTCCTAAGGTTTTGGGCATCACCTTGCCTCCAGAGCAGACATTTCTAGGAGGGCCAGGGCTTTGATGTCACACTTGTATCTGCAAACCAAAAAAAATGCAACCACAAACCCCAAATCTTAAAGCACATTATGCTTTGGCTTGTGTATTCCTTGCACAAAGAGACTCGGGGCCCAGAACTGCGCTTGTTTTGTGGTCAGTGAACCCACACGCACTCCAGTGTGGTAAGAAGAGCTGCTCTGGTCAGTGAATCTCTGGCAGTCAGAGAAAGGTCAGTGACCTTTCCGAGCACGGGTCAGGAGGAAGTCTGCCTCCAGGGTGTTTCCAGGCTAATGAGGCAATGCCAGTTCTGAGCATGGAGTAACCTTCTCTTTTCTTCCTGCCCAGGATTAGCCCCGCGCCAGGCACTTACCCCACCCAAAGCTACAGCTGCTCTTCGCCTCCAGTGCTTCCTCCTTTCCAGATGCATCACCCCAGTGCCCAGAGCCAAGGGTTTCACCACAGCTGTGTTCCGGGACGCGGCCACACTCTGGGAGACAAGGGACCTCAGCACGGCCAGGCCGCAGGACACAGCCTCCCTCCTTCCTCCTGCCAAGCCAGAGGTGCCTTCGGAGAGCATTACACGCAGGCCCATGCTGGAGCCTCACCGGGACAGTGCTGCCAGCCGGGCACGTTCCCTCTCCCGCAGGACATGTACCTGGCTGATCCACGAACACCTGCAGGCGTGGGGCCCATGGCTGGGGTTCTGCAAGCATCAGGGTATCCAGCGGCCGTGGTGGCTCCCGTTTCAGCTGAGCTTTCCCAAGTGCAGCTGTACTGATCCTCCAGGAGACAGGGGGACTCGTGGCAGGACCATTGTGTGACGCTCACCTGGGGTGGGATGGCTGGGTAGTTCCCGTGGAGGCCGTTCCCTCATGGCATTCCCTTTACAATTTTTTTTATACTTTTTATACTGCTGAGGGTGGGGACTGCAGAGCAGGGCGTAGTGCTCAGTACCTGTGGCTGCAATGGAGGAGTTTGGTTGAGTTGGTGGGACTCAAGATGTATTTCCAGCTGTGTTGCTGCTTTACTGAGCCATTTCCAGAAGGAACCTTCTGTCTCTGTGTCTGTAAATCAGCTGAGTGTTCTGTTGTGCTCAAAAGAAAAAGTGCCACGTGCCATGACTGCTCCTGGAGATGGTTCTGCATTCCTAACCTGTCCCGAGAAACCACGACAGCCTCAGGGCTCTTCCAAGTGCTGTCAGGTTGCTGGGGTCACAGGCGACATTGGCAGCCGGGAGCTCCAAAGCACCTTTGTGCTGTTCCTTTCCCCCCGACAGTGTCTGAAGGTGCCTGGTGTTGCTGTACAGCCGCTCGCTCCTCCAGCAGCGCTTCTGGGATGGCTGCTGCCGTTCCCCGAGGCCTTGTCGGGGTGTGCTTGGGGGAGATGAGAGTGGGTGCAGAAGCCTTAGACCTCAGGAACACGGGAAAGCAGCTCTGAGGCAGGGAATACCCCTGGGAAGGGAATTCTGGAGGAGGATGCAGCTGTTTGGAAACCAACCTGGAGCTGATGGTGTGCCTGGAGTTGGTGGCCTGCTCCATCCCATCCGTAATTGTTTCATTCCTCTGTGGGATCACAAATGGCCTTGATCTTGGCTTCATGGTCCTGTTTTCCTGGCCTGCTGACAGCAGTTGCACTGTTATGTGTTTAGTGTGGGGCGAGAGCAGGAGAAGGTGCTTGTTCGGAACTTGAAAGCGAGTTTCTAATGCCAGGAATGAAATTTAGAGATAACTCTGAAATGTGGATACTCCACTTTCATTACTGCCTTGATTTTCCTCCCTGTGAGGTCCTTGCCTGTATATACCTTGGACTCAACTGCTTTTTTACTAGAAATGTGCTGTTGGGGACTCAGAGCAATCACAAACGTTGTTTACCTCCCAGTTGGGTGGGAGCCCATTCCTTGCTGCCCTCCTTGTGCACCCCCTGGCCCTGGGGTCCCTGCTGGCTCCTGGGGTGGACTTTGCTCCTTCCTGAGGGTTTAATGACTCTGAAGAGAGCGCCCGCAGGTGCCGGTGATGGAGGGGCCAGTGCTGCCCCGGCCTGGGCAACACTTGGTTGGAGCCAGACCTCCGCGGGCACAAGGAGGGGAGAGGAGCACTAGCCCCGAGGGCTCTGCCGCTGCTGTTTGGATCATGCAATGAATCTCAAAGCGGTTTGGACTGCAAGGGACCTCACAGCCCACCCAGTCATAGAATCATAGAACAGCCAGGCTGGAAGAGACCCACCGGTTCATTGAGTCCAACCGTAGTCACCCCATTCCATTCTGTCCCCACTGCTTTGGGGCTCAACTCCAGCCTCCCTAGTCACCCCATTCCCTCCTCATCACCTTGTGGCTCAGCTCCAGGATCCCACAATTCCTTTCCCTCCCCATGATTTTGGGGCTCGGCTCCAGCAAATCCCAGTAACTCCATTCCCGTCCCTCCCCACCGCTTTGGGGCTCAACTCCAGCCTCCCCAGTCCCCCCATTCCCTCCCCATCACCTCAGGGCTCAGCTCCAGGAACCCCAGAACCCCTTTCCCCTCCCTCCCCACCTCTGCCCGCCCTGGGACACTTCCCAGTGGCTCAGGGGCTCCCAGCCCCATCCAGCCTGGCCCTGAGCGCCTGTGGGGCTGTGGAGCTGCTTGTGTAAGCCCAGCGGCTGGCGGCGCTGCCCTTACGGAAAACGCCTCCCTAACACCCAACCCCCGCGGCTCTAGGCCCCGCCTGGCCGCACTGACCCCGCCCCTCCGCGCTGCCCCTTTAAGCGCCGCCGGGCCGGGGCGGTACCATCCGCGCGGCCGCGGGGGGGG